>BLKR01002943.1:0-168773 GCA_011170035.1 Teleogryllus occipitalis
CCATTATAAATGTTTTATATTAGTATGTACATTATGCATATGTATGTAATATAATAATCTGGATAATTTTAAGAATAATATTTAAATATTTATCTTAGCTCCAAATAAAATGGACGAGGAAAACTTAATGCACGTAAGGAGAGAAGGAAAACCCCCTAACGCCGACGCCAGGGATGTCCGCCATCCAAGGCGCGTGTTCGCCTGTCGAGTGGCTGCGGCGTGCCGCACCGGCGCCGCGCCTCCGCCACAACGCAGCTGTTTCGCAGCGAGCGGCGATTGCGCAGGCGCGCTCTCCAGCGGGCGATTCGGGACGCGGCCGCGGCGCCAAAGGTCCTGGGTTCGAGTGCGCGCTCATCGAAAACCACGCGCCGCGCCGGGTGGCGTGCTCAGGCGGGAGGGGGGCGGGCTACTCGACGCACCGCCCCCCAGGCTCCTTGGCGCTCCCCAAGCGCCCTCGAGTGATACGTCTTTCTGCTCCGTCAGCACGTCAGGGGGCGTGGCCTCTCAGAAATACACAGTGAAAGCACCTGTAGCAAAGTGTGCGAAACTTTAAAGGCAAAATGTATTTAAGTGATTGATTAAAAGTTGGTGATTCCGGGCGCGTCAATTGCTGTCGTTAGTTCCGTAAGTGTAGTGTAGGTGTTCTCGAGATGTAGCGGTGGATGGTGAGAATCACCACACCACAGTTCTCACCACCCCTCTCTGGATGGTGAGAACTGGCGCCGACCTACGTCGGCTCGTGGGGGATTTCCCCAACCAGGTATCTCCCACCAGCGTGGCTCCATCCCAGCTGGGTCACGCTCTAAGTTCCCGACCAGTAACCCGGTATGTGGTAATGCATGTAAATGTAAATGTAAGAAAGGGTGAGGTTATAACAAAGAAGAGGACAGGAAGATCGCGTACGGTCCGTAGTCCGTTTGTTAGGGTACTACTCCGGCAGCAAAATATAAGTCTCTAAATGAATTTTAATTATACATAATCTAATTTTCTAAAATAATTCATCTAAAATTGGAATAAATTCCTGAACAGCAGTTCTGCTGGTCTGTGGAAATAAATAAAAAAAACAGACAAACAAAACAAAATTAGAATAGTTGCATACGGTGTTTCCTTCACGATATTCCATCAATTATGTGCTTTTGTAGAAATTTGGTTTCATAGAATCTGAAATGCATTATGCAGGTATTGCGGAACACAGGTGAATGCTGGAAAGGCAGGAGGCGCATGGTCGGAGTGGGACTGCACGATTGATTGATTGTTAGTGATTTCCGACGCGTCAACTATTATGGTCATGAGTCCCGCAAGTGTAGGGCCTGTTTTCTTCTCGGGAGATAGCGGCGGTCCCCGCTCGATGGCCAGACCCGGCGCCGATCTACCGTCGGCTAATGGGTTTCCCCAACCAAGAATCTCCCAGCAGCGGGGCACCGCCCCAGCCGGGACTAGCTCCAAACTCCCGACCAGTCTCCTGGCATATGTGGTAGTGTAGTGCATGTGCGTGTGTGTAAGGGGTGAGGATAGGACCAGGAAGAGGAAGGAAAGATCGCGCGCGGTCAGTGGCCCGTTTGGTAGGATACTGTTCCGGCATTCGCCTGGTGTTGATCGGAGAAACCACGGACAACTACTGATCAGAGCAGCCGGTTGCTAGAATTCTCCTCCAGACAGCGACTGAATTCGACCGAGCTGAAAAGCTAGTGTCGAAAATCCTGCCGCCGCCGGGACTCGAACCTAGGTCCTCCCGGTCAAAGGCACTGCAGTGACATCAGTTGATGCTCTGAGCCACCGCTCCCGGTGGGCCACACGAGGTGGGTCGGGGCCGAGCGAAGCATGGCGAGGTGGGATGGGGTGGGAGGAAACAAGAGGGGCAGAATAGGAGTCGACTATGGAGCGGAGAAGGATGGCTGGAACGTGAAAGGGATGAGGGACCGTCGATGCGATGTGGGGTGGAGCGGAGAAAGGGCGAGAGGGGGGGGGGGGCGAAAATATAAATTACATTTATATTTTCGCCCACGCCTATAAAGCATTTTATAATTTAGATAGAATTCATTTCCTTTCCTCCCTAAATGCCTGAGCAAATATGAAACCCTGCCAACGTCGGGTTAGTTCAGTAGTTAGTTTTACATAAATTACTGCAAATATTAACACACATCTATCACTTAAGTTGAAAAAATTTGCTTTCATGTGCATGGCTGTTTCTAACGAATGAATTTTTTATTAATGTAAAGTCATTAATATGATTAATTATATATTTAGGTAACAACCCATACCAAAATAATATAATGTATTTAAGTAAACCCATTAACCTTAGGTTAGGGTAAGCTTGACCTTAAGGTCAAGGAAAAGAAATATGTGCGGGTGTGGTAATTTTTTTATGATGATTGCTATTGAGCGTGTACTAATTGAGTAATTAATACCTTGAAGTATAAGCGACGAACGGGCCGTAGAAGATGAGGCATAAGAAGCAGCAATGCAATATTAACCTGTAGGGGGGACAAACTGTAATATCATATTTAGGTATACACTCTCTACTGTATTTACGATAAAATTTGCAACGTATGTTATATTCTATTTCTTCTTGAAATACAGAATTGGTTATAAATACTCGTGCTGTACATACGAAAGATGGGATAAGAAATTATGAGGGGGCCAGAGCCAGAGCTTTTCAGGGCCAGAGCTTTTCATACAATATCTTATCAGCTAGGTAATGACGTAGTTCCGAGAGTCTCGAGCTGTAACTACCTTGGCATTCTCCTGGATTGTAAATTGGGGTGGGAGAAACAAACGAACTATGTAGTGGGTAAAGCTTGGAGGTCTTTGCATTTCGTCATGAGAAATCTTAAAAAATGTAATACGAAAGCAAAGGAAATCGCGTATACCTCGCTTGTCAGGCCGGTAATGGAATACGGAGCCAGTTGTTGGGATCCGTACAGAATAGGACATAAAAAGAGCTTAGAGAGGATACAAAACAGAGCGGCAAAATATACATTTCGGAAGAACACACCTGCGCATTGGGAATCATTAGAACGCCGGAGGAAGAGGGCACGACTTTGCGCGCTGTATAAATCTTACGTTGGATGCTCCGCATGGCAGGAAATTCGGGGAAGGCTAGATAAACCAGATTATTTAAATAGATTTGATCATAAATATAAAATTAGAACAAGAATACAAAGAACGGACGTAGGGAAATTCTCCTTCGTAAACAGAACTATAGTAGATTGGAACGATTTGCCTGCGACAGTTTTTGAGCCCTTTCCTTGCTCAGCGAGAGGGTTTAGAAAAAAAATATAGGAAATTAGTCAGTAGGGTGAAAACGTATAGTGAAGTGAAGTGAAGTGAAGTGAAGTGAAAGGTGCGATTATGCGTAGTCTACAGAAAAAGTATTGAACAACTAATATTTAGATAAAGTTATATGCAGTGCAGTGAAGTGAAGTGAAGTGAAGTTTTCATTTCTTCTGAATATGACTGAATAAGTTCTGATTGGTGTGTAGGTGAGGGTTCCTTCGTCTCTCTATGTATATATGCGTATATGTTTGTATGTATGTATATTTGTGTAATATGTAAGTTTATTCATTTATATGGTAGTGTGTATGCATTTTAATGTTTAGTATAGGAATGTAAATGCCATCTGAATATATAGGAAATGAGAGTCAATTTGTTTGTTTATATTTATTTTTTATACATTATTTTATTTGTAATTGTAATTTTGCATTCTGCCACCGGGCATCATTTGCCCAATTGTAGAATAAATTTCTATCTATCTATCTCGTCGATGTTTTATGCCAGTGAAGTTAAATACGCTCTTCATTTAACAGTCTGACTCGTTTACTCAATTCATCGTTTCAGTATTTATTTTACACGACTAAATTTGCTCTTTTCGCATCTATGCTTAAAAATATCATGGGACTCAAAATTATTTGGTTTAATTTGTGATGTTTTGAAATAAAAAGGAGAGAATGATTTGAGACATAAAATATTCAACCCGACATTTCAATTAGATGAATAGAATTTTGAACTAAGAACCTTGTAGAAAACAGACGTCCCGCAAGTACATGCATTATTCTTCCAAAGAGTATCTCAACATAGTAATAATTTTGTAAATTTATAAATTTATTTTACTTCAAAAAAACAGTTAAAACTGTGTATGACGTGCTATGGGGAGAAGTGAAATCTGTGCACATTTTCAAAATTCTGTGATACCTACACTAAGTCATATGCTACTTGAATTTTGAATTAAAAAAAAACACCGCTCCCATGTAATAAAATCTATTTTCAAGGATAAAGATAAAAACATAATTTATCAGTGCATGCTCTGCCATCACTTTTCCTGAAGTAGGTCATTGAGGAACTTTACGAATACGAGTCACGCGCGTGTGTTCGAGAAGGCGAGAACGGTGGAAAAGCTATGAAAACGTCTTGCAGAAATACAAAGGCAAATATCTAAAACCCACATTATTCATAGAGCACAGCTGTTAGTTACTGACGATGTGTTAAGAAGCATAATTTATTCAACCAATTGAAGCAAAGAAGAGAGTAGGTAGGGGAAATGCACACTAAGAATATAAATTTTCCCGTCATTCGAACCTTGGTTACTTGAGGAGAAAGTGTACCGGTTATAGTCAACGAATATATTTATATTTGCACGTTGAGTTCAAACCCTCTTGCACAAAATCAAACTTTGCCCCCAAACTAAATAACATCTCAACAATAAGCTTGGAGACTGCAGGATGCATTGTACCTGCTGTCAACCGCCGCTTAACTTCCGTGGAACGACTTGGCGCATCTAGCAGCGTCACGGGTCGGAGGTACAGTAAAGGAGCCACTTTGCGGACTGTGTCAAGCAGGAAAGACGGGATAGGTTGAGGACAACTCTACTGTTAAACAGAAGATATGAATATGATATCGGCAAGTATTCATTACGTTGCCTTCACATTATTGAAGACAAGGTGGATGGATGAAGAATATGACAGAATAAATATGCGAAGAAAAAAGCGGCAAAACCACTTCAAGAATTTTTTTCTATACCCAACATCATTGGCCAAAATTATACACTGATCGGCACTCTATCCTTCGAAGGTTTTGACAAGTAAATCTTGTCAATCTGGTCAATGAAGTTGTCAGTTTCAATGAACACACAGCCCATAATAAGTACATTTTTCTTAGTACCTGTACCAGACGTATATTTTTTATACATTGATTACAGAGTTGAAATTTATTCCTCGTGTCGTGGTAGTCAGAGAATTTCTCCCATGAATTACGTAAATCAGATCTAGGTTCATTATTTTACGTTGTTCTTATTCTCCGCGTTTTGTATTTGTCCCTCCATAATATCCTTAATAATTTTCATCACGAAACTCATGGACCATGTCTTCCGCGAGAGCTTGCAGCGCCGTCTGCAGAGATGAATTAATGCCTTAAGAGGTTCTATACGTGACTAAACTATGTGGTCTCCTCTTAATATTAAAAAAATCTATGCCATCTCTATTAAACTAATATTATCTATACCATCTATAACTAATCTATACCATCTATATATTAAACTAATCTTTGCCATCTCAATAATTATAATTAAATCTTTTTAAGGTTTAAAAATATTTATTTGAAAATATAAGGATAGGGGCACATGGTTACTCTACATATTAATTCATCCAGCCGTGGACAAATTTGATTGATTGATTGATTTTTTCGTGTTTCCGGGCGCGTCAACTGCTCTGGTCATTAGTCCCGCTAGTGTAGTGCATGTTTTTCTCTCTGGAGATAGCGGTGACCTTCCTCCGCTGGATGGCGAGATCCGGCGTCGACCTACCGTCGGCTAGTTGGGTTTCCCCCTAACCAGGACTCTCCCACCAGCGGGGCACCGCCCCAGCCGGGACAAGCTCTCAGCTCCCGACCGGTCTCCCGGAGTATGTGATAGTGTGGTGCATGTTAGTGTAAGTGTGTGTGTAAGAGGAGAGGATAGGACAAGGAATGGGAAGGACAGATCGCGCGCGGTCCGTGGCCCGTTTGGTAAGGTACTGCTCCGGCATTCGCCTGGTGTTGATCGGAGAAACCACGGAAAACTACCGATCAGAGCAACCGGCCGCTAGAATTCTCCTCCAGACGACTGAATTCGACCTAGCTGACAAGCTAGTGTCGAAAACCCTGCCGCCATCAGGACTCGAACCTAGGACCTCCCGGTCAGAGGCGCTGCAATGACATCAGTTGATGCACTGAGCTACCGCTCCCGGTCCGTGGACACGTGCCAAATAGCTGCCTCGTCGCGAATTTCTTCGACCGCCACACACTCGAGCTTCCAAACTCCGCGGTTCTGGGTTCGAGACGCGGCGGAGGGCAAGGTTGCGGTCGGAGAAAGCTCCCGTAGGCGGATGCACGCGCGCAGACCGCGGCGGAAGCACGGCCGAGGACCAGGCGACCCTCTCCGCCCCCGCGGGCCCCGCCCCCGTGCGCCCCACCTACCAACCGCCCTGCCCCGCGCTGGCAAATATTTGTCCTCGGAGAAAGCTCCGCGTGCGGCGTCGCTCTCCGGGACACTTTTGATTTCTGCCGCATTTCGGTGCCCGGCAAATACGGAACCCCCGGGCTGTGCAAAGGCCAGGATTCGTAATGCAGATACGGCCTTTTCCAACGGCCACTTGTAGCCCGTAGCTGGGTGCCTGGATTTCATAAATCTTGTTTTCACTGTAGGAATTTGATGCTACGCATACAGTCAACGAATTTTTTCTCAGTATGAATAGGCTACTGAAGAGGTTCATGGTGAAGAAAGTCTAAAACTTCCGCTTTTTTCGTCTTCTGGAATTGGACACGCTGATAAAGCCTCAGATAAAGATAAATATGGAGATAAATTTATTTAAACTGCAATTGGGTGTAACCCGGTGGCAGTTAATTACATAAATAAGATAATAAATGTCTATAATTGTCAACTTACCCGCACCTTGTCGGATGCACTTACGATCGGAGAATATGTTCCGCATACGTACAGCTATCCAAATTGTGACCATGTTATTGAGTAACAATCTATTTTAATAATTAAATTATTTCAAAGAATTGGTTCTCTGCTCTGCAAAGAATTGGTCAGCTACTCTGGCAGCTGGGCGTAAACCAAAAGGCCCGGGTTCGAATTCCGGTCGGGGCGACGTAGTAGTTGACGCGCCCGGAATTACTAATCCAATCAATCGATCAAAATCCAAAACATTGTAAGAGAACTATAAAACACAAGTCATATTCGCGTTCCAAACCGGAGATCGAAAACCGCGAAAGCCTTCGATAGAAGGTCATCCTGACCTGCGACTTCGCAGCCGACATTCGGGTCTGACTGCGCATAGCGCGTCGAATTTGTTTGGGCTTCCGCGTTCCGCGTGGAGTGGAGTGGAGTGCGCGCAGCCTGTGCGCAGACGCGCGCAGCGGCTTCCTCGCGGCGATGACAAGCGGAACGCCTTCGCTGCGCAGCGCAGCGCGAAGGGGGCGTGGCTGGGGGCGGGGAGGGGCGGGGGCGCCGAGTCACGGAGGCCGACAGAGGACACGCGCGTCGCCGGCGGACGCACCCGTGACAATGCGCACGGGGAGGCGTGGTCCAGAGTGAAGCCCCTGGGGCACCCCTAATGTACGCTCGCAAGGACGCGGCGATTGATGGTAATTTGTTTCGATACAAGCGGCTTCGACACGGAGGTTATGTGTGTAATGAATTAAAATATAAAAATAAAACATTTGTCATCAGCAGTAGAGCTGAAATTACCCTCCACTACCATCAATCGGTCTTCTGTCGAATGGGAAAGTTCACATCATTTGGCACTAATTTCATTATCACTAGAAATACAATTCACTGGAAATTCCTTTAGCTCTGTGCTAAACCTATAAATTATTTCTATACAATTCACTCTCTTTTCCAGACAAAGTACTGAGACGTTTAAAAAAAGTATAATATCGTTTGGAAGGTATTTGTAAGGACTATGGTCGATAATGATTGACTTTTGTTACATAACATCCATAATACACGTAATTAATTATTAGAATTGGCAGATTCATCCAGCAACACACATTAACGGGCAACTCACTTTACCATCCTACATAACAGGAAAGATCAGTCCTGTGGACGTAAAAAAATTAACCAGTTATGTTGTTTACGCTCTACAAAATGAGTCATATTTGGACGTTTTTGAAAGGTTCCCACATCTCATAGCACCAGTTGCCAGAAACGCTGGAATTTGGATAGAGTGTGAAACTATTTTCCCCTTCAAAGCACATATTTACAAAGTGCGAAATGTTTTTACGTGTCCAGCCAGTTATGGTTTATTGGTATGCACATGTATCAACGTGTTATTGCAAAATATAGAACGTATGTAGCTTTGCAAGGACGCTGATCTTGTGAAAGGTGCTGAGTTTACTGGCAGGACAAAGGAGTCATTAATGCAGGACGTGCGATAGTCGATAGAAAACACCTGTTCAATTGTCATGCTACATTGATACTCTCACTATTCTACTTTGAAAATTGTTAGGGATGACTCTATACTGCTAAATATGTGTCAAGATAACGTAAAGAATGTAGGAAATATTTTCACAAGTCAGTCAACGCAACATATCAATGTAGCTTTGTAAGATAGGAGTTTCGTTGTATTTGAATATTGCTTGAATATCTTATTTTTATTAAAGTTTCACCGTAAGAGAGTTTCACCCCATGGTAACATGTGGAAGTTCAATTTTATCTCATTCTATGAATTCTATGAAACTATCAAAAATTTCCTTCTATAGTATTGATTTATTACTTCATGTTTTCGGGAAACGCGACTGCTACGGTTATTAATCCCTTAAGTGGAGTTAATGTTTTCCCCTCGATATAGGTGATCTTGCCCTGATGAGCGGTAACATCCGGCGCAGACCTACGCGCTGGCTGGGGGGGGGGGCCAAGTATCTCCCGCCAGTGGGGCACCGTCCCAGTTGGAACGAGCTCTAAGCTCCTGGCATGTGTGGTTGTGTAGAGCATGTAACTGTAAGTGTATGGGGGTGAGATTAGGAAGAGGAAGGAAAATCGCGTGCGGCCCATGTCCCGTTTGTCAAGGTATTCCTCCGGCATTTGCCTGTTTTGGTGGGAGAAACTACGAAAAATTATCGATCACACCAGCCGGCCACTCGCATTCTCCTTCAGACACTAGCTGAATCCGACTTAACTGTCTAGCTTTAGTCGAAAATCTGGTCACCGTCGAGACTCAAACCCAAGGACTTTCCTGTCGACAGTGACTTGAGTCACCTAAGCTGATCCTACTATAGTGAATAGATATTAAAATTACAAATGTAAACATGGAATTCTTAGCAGGGTATGGAGGCTCCTGTGTCGGTAACCACACACTTAACTGTCACCTCAGCGTCCATCTCGAAGCATACGTCGCAATCAAAGTGATCGCAGCGAGAAAAGCGCCCCATAAAGTTTCGTCTTGAGAAAGTGACCCTCGCACAGCAGGCCTAGCACTCCCACCCTCTACTCTTCTCTCTCTCTCCCTCGCTCTCTCCAGCGCTGTGCGTCTCGCTCTCCAGCGGACCCGGAGATTCCCAACTCACCATTCAAGCTGTTGCGCGGCGTGTTTACGACGCTAGTGCTGCCGCCTACTCCATAATCCTATCCGAGTGCTTCCTCTTCTGAGTGCGAGGGGCAGTTACATCGAGAGGAAAAGGTCTCGTGCATCGGGAGGTGCGATTATGTTACATAGGTCGCACTAGTGTGTGTGTGTGTGTGTGTGTGTGTGAGTGTGTGTGTGTGTGAGTGTGTGTGTGTGAGTGCGTGTGTGTGTGTGAGAGAGAGAGAAAGAGAGAGAAAGAGAGACAGAGAGAGACAGAGAGAGACAGATAGAGACAGAGAGAGACAGAGAGAGACAGAGAGAGACAGAGAGAGACAGAGAGAGACAGAGAGAGACAGAGAGAGACAGAGAGAGACAGAGAGAGACAGAGAAAGTCAGAGAGACAGAGAGACAGAGAGAGTTTTTTAATATTTAACGCACGTGAATGGACGAGAAAGAAATATTTCCTGGTATGTTATCTAATACAGGCTACAAAGTTGTAATGAAATATTTAAATGTTTATTCTTCTTGACTTAATAGCTAACGACAACCCGAAAACTGTGAATTATGAAGATTCACGTTTCATCATGAAAACAACTTGTAATAAAGTATTTGTTTAATATCCCACCTAGAGATGCACAGTGTAAGTTAGCTAGATTATACAGTAAAACAATGTATATCCTAATTTCAAAACTTCAGTATGCAACCGTGTGAAATGTAGTTTTTAAGCAATATTTTTTTACGACATAGTACGAATTCACCTTGAATGTACAATATTTAGAAACACTGACTAAGGATCACAATTGCACACATAAATAGCAAATTATTTATCTCTCGCTTCATAATAATTCCATTCCCGTGTTCTTTGAATATTGATTCCTCTCAGTACACATTCCAGCATCCCACACACACACACACACACACAAACATACAGCAAACTACTCGAAAGAGACAGCGCGAGTGAGCACAGAGAAAGTACTCTCAACCTTCGCCCTGACTTCCAGAAGGTTAAGAGAGTAAGCAGTAGGGTGTGCTCAGCGGAGTAAGGTATTTGGGAAGAGCGGGTGGCGACAGGCAGGGCAGGTCTTGTCGCCCCGACCTCTATGAGCGCTCTGTACGCAGAACTCGCTCTCGGAACAGAGAATCTCCTCGAAGCAATGAGCGACGCATTGTGTGTGGGGATGGCTGACTACCTGCGTGAATCCGGGTTCAGACTCGGTGGCCGGCCCTCGAGAGTCGTTGGATGAGCGTGTTTAACGTAGGCTTCCGTGGTCCATGTTGTCCTTGCCCCGGATGTTAGGCGAATTCAAATATTGCGGGAAAGAACTTCGTGGGAATGTGTCCAAATCTAGCAAAATATTAAAAGGTCTACAGTTAAAATAATTTGATTTTTATTTTCTTACTAACGAACATACAAATTTAGGCAAATCATATTTTGTTAATTTTATCTAATGAATTTTAATTTGCTGTGATACTTCCTATTCAAAATTAACATAGACATTGTTTTTCTCTACGTTTCTGCACTTTTAAGTCCCACAAATGGAATTCAGATCAATCCGTTGAGTAACTACATTCTTTATTGCATCGCAAATGAAGAAGATGGTGCATTCTGGCGTCCTTCGGAGAATTTGCCAATTTCCTGAAATGATCAGTGCCAAGATCTGCTTTGTTCTCCAGAATCGTTAAATGTTAATGAAAACAGTTTTGCATACCTTGAAGAAGAGAAGCAGACAGAAAGGAATGAGACACCGTGAATATAAAATAGGTAGAAAAAACAACAATAACCAAATGAACTTCTACCGGAAATATTTCGTACTTTTTCATTTTGTTTAAAAAACGTCAAATATATAAGGACACATTCAAATTCTTCTGGTACAAGTATATCAGATTTCCTCTTCTATTTTGCTACTTGTTGAAAATACTTGCCATCCTTGAAGGATACCGTAACGTAATTAAATAACAAATTATGATCTTCTTGAAAGATGAAGACCTTGTTCTCTGAGAAGCAACATTGAAATCAATTAATTTTTTTTTTATAGGGAAAATTTTAAACTGAATATGAATCATGAAGTTACTTTAAATCTAAAACATTTCGGCATTTTAGAATTTTATCTTTAAAGTTTAAATAAAGAAGAAAGCCAAAGAAAAGGAGAAATAAATTTAAAAATCAAAACAATAGCAGATAAGGCAAAATTCTGTGTAACTACTAGATTGATAGGCAAAGTAGCAAGAGAAAACACATGCGTTTATAACTATTGCTTTCATGGTTCTGTCGTTCACCGAAAATTGTAAAGTTTTTTCCTCCGAATGCGAAAAATGAATGCTCGTTTTTGGTGGAAAGCTGCGAAAATATGACATAACCACACTTGTGCGGCTATGTGCCGTTAACCGCATTCCGTTGAGTAAAATGCGCGCTTGTCAACTATTGTTCGTTCGTTAAACATACTACAATGCGTCAGCAGAAGAAAAGCCATAATAGAGAGAAGGAAAAAAAGGGCCCGGCGCGCTGAGTCGAGAAGCGCCCACGCGGATCCTCCTTAGTCCTCTCTCAGGGGACGCTGAGTGCGGCCGCCGCGTTGTCTCGGACGAAACGCCTCCCACGTCCAGCCCAGCGTTTTCGCTTCCGACGCGCTCGTCGCTTTCGCAGCCGCAGAAACTTCGCGTCGCGTCGCCACCGCCTCCACACGCAGCCGTGGCATCCATCTCCACCTACGCCTAGGCCTTCGCCTCCGCCTCCACCTCCACCTAGGCCTCCGCCTACGTCTAGGCCTCCGTCTACGCCTAGGCCTCCGCTTCTGCCTATGTCTAGGCCTCCGCCTCCGCCTATGTCTAGACCTCTGCCTCCGCCTAGGCCTCTGGACAAGCCAAGGCCTCTGCCTACGCCTAGGCCTCTGCCTACGCCTAGGCCTCTGCCTATGCCTAGGCCTCCGCCTCTACCTAGGCCTCCGCCTCCGCCTAGGCCTCTGCCTACGCCTAGGCCTCTGCCTACGCCTAGGCCTCCGCCTACGCCTAGCCTCCGCCTAAGCCTAGGCCTCCGCCTAAGCCTCCGCCTAGGCCTCCGCCTAGGCTTCCGCCTCCGCCTAGGCCTCCGCCTCCGCGTAGGCCTCCGCCTCCGCCTAGGCCTCCGCCTCCGCCTAGGCCTCCGCCTCCGCCTAGGCCTCCGCCTCCGCCTAGGCCTCCGCCTCCGCCTAGGCCTCCGCCTAGGCCTCTGCCTCCGCCTAGGCCTCCGCCTCCGCCTAGGCCTCCGCCTCCGCCTAGGCCTCCGCCTCCGCCTAGGCCTCCGCCTCCGCCTCCGCCTAGACCTCCGCCTCCGCCTAGGCCTCCACCGAGGCCTCCGCCTCCGCCTAGGCCTCCGCCTACGACTAGGCTTCCGCCTCCGCGTAGGCCTCCGCCTACGTCTAGGCCTCCGCCTACGCCGAGGCCTCCGCCTACGCCTAGGCCACCGCCACCACCTTCGCCTTTGCCTTCACCACCCCCGCTGCCTCCGCGTTTTCCGCCAGCGGCGGCGGCAGCGGCGGCGGCGGCGGCGGCGGCGGCGGCGGCGGCGGCGGCGGTGGCAGTGGTGGCAGAGATGGCAGTGGCGGCGGCGGGGGCAGTGGTAGCAGTGGAGACAGAGGCGGCGGCGGCGGGGGCGGTGGCGGCGGCGATCAGCGCGCCAAAGGTCGCCCGCGGGTCTCTCCGGCCGCCGCTCTCGCCGCGCGCGGGGAAAACGCGCGGCCGGTGGGCCTCCCGCGAGACAAACGGCGGCGCTGGCGCCTGCGAACGCAGGGCGCGACCCCGGGGAAAACGGGCGACGACCTCGCGACAATACCGCTTTCGGGCGACGAAACTCTCGCTGCTATCTTTCCATCTAAAGCCCTATCAAATGTGTGACGTCTGCCGAAATAAATGGAAACGGGAAATAGAAGCAAATAAAGAAACGGGGAAAACCAATTGTGGGCCCTTAAATCTGGCATTACCAGTTGGGGGGAGGTCCACCGATTTAGGTGAGATGGTCGTTATAATTTGGCTGTTGATAAAAACAGGACTATATACTCGAAAACTGAAATTTCAGATTACATTTTCGAAATATTTATAGGATTGTAAGCCTTAGTATAGAATTCTTTAAAACACTTTTATGTTATGGAGAAACATCAAATACTTTTGTTCTTCTATCCCTTCATACACATTTCAAATCACTGCGCATATTCCTAAGGACTGGCATCAGGAGTAGCGGAAAACTTGTATCATCTAGTATGTTAGAGCTTGTATTTCTATTCTAATCTTGAATCAATTTTTTTACTATCCTTCAATTAGAAGGAATCCAATCTTTGGAGCCAAATTCATCTCTGAATTTAGTTCTGAAGTGATCTTTGGAGGATTGTGGAATACGTTTCGAACGTACAATTTGGCATTATGTTGTGCATCGCAAAAGAGTACCTACTTAACTTCGTGCAGGTGCTTTTATCAGAATGAAATATCTGCTGGGTCGTGATTAAATTTAATTTGTGTCCAAGAATTTCAATTGGAGTGATGTGTTGGTAGCCTCCATACTTCAATAGTTACAAAATGGCTGATCCGAGATTTTAAATCAAAGCCGGATTTTAAGCTTCCTCTTCTCGTTCAAGGTTAACTAGCACAACAAATACATGACTTATCACTTGAGAAGACTAGACTTCAGCAAGCGAAGGTCACGATCAGGTTTCAGGAGTCGGAACTAGCAAGGGAGACGAAACCATCAACGAAACAAGAAAACTCTCACCTTTGATATTTGGTAAGCTTTCTTCCTGTGCATCTTGCGACCGCGGCATCAATTTAGTATGCTTGCTTCAGTGCAACACTGAGAAAGTGCAGTTTTACTTGGGAAAGTTTAATGAGTTTCGAGGAAACAATTTTTAAGTCTCATGAGGAAAAGATATTTTCTCTCCTGTCTAAATTACGGATATATTACGCGAAGATGCGTGAATGTATGACATTCCGGCATAATAAAATGTGTTCTCAAGAATAAATTTCAAGGGAAAAGGGAAACACTAAACATTAATTTCAAATGACTGAAAAAAATCAACAAATGTCTGATATTTTTCGATTTCAACAGCGATAGCTTTTATTTAAAATTTTACAACTGTGTAGTAAAAATATTTCCAAAAGCTCTAAAATTTAAACTTAAAAAATTTAGGGTATTTTCAGGAAACTAATGTAGATATACCAAAAATCCGGAAGCTATTGCAGGATTTTTGAAAGCGAAACACGCCGGTAATTGCATTAAAAGGATAATAACTCTGAATTAAATTAACGGTTGTTCTTATGGTGATGCAATATCAGACATAAGATCTGCTTACAACTTCCCATCGCAAAGCAAATTGATTAGTGTAGCAACGATTCTTCGTGGAACAAGGACTTAAAGGTATGAACATGCGAAGCGGAGTCTGGGAGTCAAGTAGGGTCAGGAGTCGCGTCATGAATAATCATGGGAGTGCGGGCTCGAGACGAGCTGTACGACGTGAATAAAGTGGCGGTCCGTCGATTTCACGTGAGGTGATATGGAGGGTGGTTTTCCTCTTTCTTCATTTAATCCGGATAACATAAAAAAGAAACGCAAATTTCAAACAATATGGATCGCATCGTAGGGCTTCAAACAGTATGGATGGTATCAACAATTATTTCGCTTCACTGTCCATTCCAAAGTTCAACTATTTATGACTGAGAATGAAAATAAGGGAAAAAATCGGCGATTTGAGATGTACTACGTCAAATTCTGCATTCAGAAGGGTTCCGGTAATTAAAAGTCCTTCCTGTTTTAGGGGTCACTAGGTGACTAGAAATTTTCTGATCCAAAATGAGACACAGCCGGACTTACACTCTGAAGCTCTTGGAAGCAACGGAAGCTCTTGGCTGCAAAGTGGCACTAGTCTCACTGGGGACCGCACCCTCCATTGACAGAACGACCCATATACAAGGCGACCGTGAAAGGCACACGACAGTTCGCCGAACCTTCTTGGAAGAATGAAGAGACAACGAAGACAGAGGGGCAACGAAGAGACTACGAAGTTGGTGAGGGCAACGCTGGAGGAGGTAGCCCACTAGAGTGCGTTAAAAAAATCATGAGAAAAGATTAAGTTTTTAAATCTTACAGATAATTTTAATAGTAAAAATTTTATAATGAAACTTCTGTTTGCGGATGATTAAGTTTTGATACCTGATAATGAAGACACTCTACAAAGAGCTCTGTATGAACTTCAGATAATTGTAAAAGAATACAATTTAGAGATGTCTGTTCAAAAAACTAAGTCAATGGCATTCCCAGGGAAATATCCAGTTAGATGCAAGTTAGTGGTTAACAACTAAAACATCGAACAAGTAAATTCATTCAAGTTCCTAGGTTGTTATCTGTCTTTCAATGGAGAAATAGATGCTGATAAGAAAATTGAAAATTTTAACAGAATGTGTGGAACTATTAGGAGGACACTGAAAAGCAAAGTCAGGAATGATACACTCATGAAATTTTATAAAACCTTAGCAGTTCCTTGTGGGCTATGTGGATGTGAAATTTGGACTATGGACACAAAAATTAGAAGCAGGATTCAGACTGCCGAAATGAAGTTTTTAAGAGGTTGTATTGGTGTCTTAAGGAAAGACAGGATTCGTAATGAAGGGATACGCAACTATCTAGGAATTTATAATCTAAATGAAAAAATTGACGAATATAGGAAAGCATGGAGAGACCACATAGACAGAATGGAAAACACGCGAATGCCAAAACAGATTTTGAAATACAAGCCAAGAGGAAAAAGGAACATAGGAAGACCGAAGAGAAGATGGATGGACCAATAATGAGACGCAACGGAACGAAAGTTCTAATGCGTGAAGAAGAAGAAGAAGAAGATGGTAGTGGCGTAAACATAGACTTCTGCGGCCAGAGTGAATAGATTTACAGACTGCCGGAGACGACACGTCCTAGACACAGGTACCAGCGTTTCAGTTCTCGCACTGTGACCATCCTCAGGACGAAATGCAATTTGCAACTTTCCCTAGGACGCAGCATTTCCGGGACAGCCAAGAATCTTTCACAGTAGAGGTTGGTATATTTGCATATTATGAGCGGCTGAATCTACAGCGAAAGAATTGAATTTTTACAGTGAACAATATTGATTGATTGATCAATATTGATTCCGGGTGCATCAACCGCTAAAGTAATTAGTCCCGTAAGGATAGTGCATGCTGGAGATGGAGGTGATTTTTCCTGCTGGCTGGCGAGATCCGGCGCCGACCAACGTCGGTTCGAAGAAATTTTCCTCAACCAGGTATCTCCCAGCAACGAGGCACAGATCCAGTCGGGACAAGCTCTATGCTCCCGACCGGTCTCACGGTATATGTGGTAGTGTAGTACATGTGTGTAGTGTAGTGTATGTGTGGTAGTGTGTGTGTGTGTGTGTGTAAGGGATGAGGACAGAACAAGGAAGAGGAAGGAAAGATCGCGCGCGGTACGTGGTCCGTTTAATACTCCTCTGACATTCGCCTGGTGTTAATCAAAGAAACCATGGAAAACCACCGATCAGAGCAGCCGGTATACTTCTTTCCAAGACAGCGTCTGAATTCGACCTAGTTGACAAGCAAGCTAGTGAATCGTCGGGAATCGAACCCCAGGATCTCCCGGTCAGAGGCACTGCAGCAACATCAGTTGATGCCCTGAACCACCTTTGCAGGTGTGACCGCAAGTGAGATATCAGGGACATCGAAAAAAAAACCAACAGAGATAGACACGGCGTCAATGACGAAGACCTGGCGAACCCACAGTCTACGTTGGGAAGACGACATTGACAGTGGCGACGCAGTCTACAGCGGCAAAGTGTGCCGCAGGAGAAGGAACACAGAAGTGACGACGGACGTGGCAATGGCGGTTGGTTGGTCCTTAGTGATTACAGGCGCGTCAACTATTGAGGTCATTAGTCCCATAAGCGTATTGCATGTTTCCCCCTCGGGAGGTGGAGATGATATTCCCTGTCGGAATATTCCTAGTCGGAGCCGACCTCTCCCACCAGCGGGGTACCGCCCCAACCAGGACAAGCTCTAAGCTCCCGGCTGACCTCCCGTCATATGTGGCAGTGTAGTACATGATCGTGTGTGTGTATAAGGGGAGAGGATAGAACAAGGAAGGGGGAAGAAAGATCGCGCGCGGTCCGCGGCCCGTTTGTTAGGGTACTGCTCCAGCATTCGCCTGGTGTTGATGTGTGAAACCACGGAAAACTACCGATCAGAGCAGCCGGCGTCGAACATTCTCCTCCATTCGACCTAGCTACCAAAGGTAGTGTCAAAAATCTTGCGGACTCGAATCACAGCACTGCAGTGACATCAGTTGACGTACTGAGCCACCTCTCGCGGTACGTGGCAATGCCAGAAAGTTCTTCCACACAAAGCACATACGTGCTGGAGCGGCAGGCGAAGATACTTTCTTGTGCGTCGACCCCCGACATTTGCGGCGATGGCGGCGGTGCAAGCGGGGAGGGGGAGAGGGGGGCGTTGTGACCGCGATGCTCGCGTGCGGCTCGAGGCGTGCAGATGGCCGTGATAGGGTGCGTTCGCGAGTTGACTCGGGTTCAACGGGCCACCGCCCCCGCAGTTCACGAACACGTCGTGTACGAACTGTCACTCGAGCTTTCTGCGAAGCACGTTTCGCGAGGGGCAGCAGAATACAGAGGGTAACTGTTTTTCTCGGGCAAATTACGTTCCGGGTCGTTTTAACGTATGATGATGAAACAATGGAAATGTGAAAGGATATAATTTGTTTATACAGATTATTTATTACCGTATGTTTCGCATTTTCGGATGGAAAATACTGTTTTTTTATAGATTGAGGATTAGGAGGATAATGGATCACGGGATCGGTCAATTAATGAACTACATTAGTTTGCCAACGTTTCGGAATATTTAATTCCTTGATCAGGGCTTACTAATACATATACTGGTCAAACATAATGTTCCAGTATATGTATTGACCAGTATATGTATTAGTAAGCCCTGATGAAGGAATTAAATATTCCGAAACGTTGGCAAACTAATGTAATTCATTAATTGACCGATCCCGTGATCCATTATCCTACTACTTATTAACGGTCGTGATTTCTACAATGGTAAATTGAGGATTCCTAGCGTGTCAACGGTTAAGGCTACTAGTCCCGTAAGTGTAGTGTATGCTTTGTTTCGAGCGTTGGAGGTGATATTCTGCCGCTTGATGGTGGAATTAGGCGCCGACCTACGTTAGCGGGGTTTTACCCAACCAAATGTCTCCCACCAGCGGGGTACCGCCTCAGCCAAGGCAAGCTCTCAGCTTCGGGTGAAGAATAGAAATGTACTGTAAAAAGATTATTCATGTGGAGATTGTAGATTTTTTATAGATAGAGTTAATTTTAAGGAGAGATACTGTTATATTTTCAATAAAGTTATTTGTTTTTATATATAATACCATATTCTACAAAAGTTTTAATTGATTTACTTTTTAAAGCTTTGATTAATATGCAGTTTAGGGATAATTTTGTTGCCGTCAGCTCGTCATACCTTCACCTTTTATTTGAACTTATTTCAAACTAGATTATTGTTTTTCATTACACAAGTTTCACAAATATATTAATGTTCTATTTCTCATTTCATCAGCATTTGTGAAAATTCATCAGCACTTGAATACAGTTAATGAACTAACACTAAACTGTCGTGAAATAAGAAAGAAAATACGAAATTCTTATAACAAATAACTTGCTAAATAGTAGCAATTTTGACTTATTATACTTATGTTCAATTGAATTGTATTTAAAGCTAAATGAATGAGAAGATTTGATGCTAAATGAATCGGACGAAGAGTGTGTTGACGCTTTTCTGTAAGAAACTTGCTTCCACAAAAGTGTAAAGTGTCTGAATACAGAAACAAACCACATGCGATTCTTTCCTAAATGTGGATAAATGCCTACAAAGCATACGACTGAATCTCCAAGATTAGGCAAACAGTGTAGTAGCTTTTCGAGGAAGAGGTCCTTCTAAGAAACCGCGGACCTCATATTCGCAATTATAAAGTTGCGCCATATTATTTATTTGCGAGGCTCGTGAGTTTATCACGCAGCGGTCGAGGCGCGTGAAGAAACCCAGTCGATGCGATCGCGCGGGTGTTTGTTAAGAAAGCCGAAAGGGAAAGACTCGGGCGCGCGGGGTCGTATTTTGCAGCCGCACACACCTCCACACACTTCTCGGCGCGTCGGCGGTACAGAAGGACGTGTGTTTGCCCGATCTGAGATCGCACCTCATTCCAAGTACAGTCACGTGAGGGTGCGGAGGTTATTGCATTATTTCGAATGAAGGCACTTTATCGTGTGGGAGAATCCGTCAGCGCAATTGTACGGGTTGAGGAAAGATCAGACACGTTATGCGAGAGAATTTCAGGGTTGCCGAAATGCCCGCACATGCGTCGGAGCGGTGTGGGGCGGGGCGGAGCGGGGCGGGGCGGGGCGGGGCGGGGCGGGGCGGGGCGGGGAGGGGCGGTGCGGGGCGGTGCGGGGCGGTGCGGGGCGGTGCGGAGCGATGCGGAGCGGAGAGGGGCATGTCGGGGGGGCATGGCGGGTCGGGGCATGGCGGGGCGGGGCGGGGCGGGGCATGGCGGGGAGGGGAATGGCGGGGAAGGGCATAGCGGGGCAGGGCATGGCGGGGCGGGGCGGTGAGGTGCGTGTGCCACATGTTGCCTGAGGCGGGACTGTACCTCGTGCATATTCAGCGCGGCGTATTTTCTTCCTACCTGTACCTCTCCTCACCGGAGGCTAGCCAGAGGAAGCGAAAGTGCTGGTCGTTGTTTGTGATAACTGGGCGGACGTCTGGTAAACGATGAGCCATGGGTGCTATATCAAGAAGCTGTCTATAAACTGAGAACGGGAATCGCTCAGGTTTGCGATTGCTGGGCGTACACATACTCGTAATCGCAAATGGGCATTTCACCGGCGTAATATCCCCGACGTTCCTGCAATTTAACACCATGTCTTGTTCCGTATTCGATTCGGATGGCTTAAGAACCAGTTATATTCAGTTAACTTTCTTTGAATTATGTGAATAATCCATTATATTCGTGCGCGAGTAAAACTCGCATTGTATACTTTTGCTTATTATAAGAATATTGTGTACTCTCAAAAGAACTTCACACAAGTCGTTTCCTTGAAGAATGGATATAAACCAAACTTTTCGTAATTATTTTTTATTATTATTCCTGTTAGAATCTACTATTTCTCGTGAAAATGAAGAACAGTTAGAATTTTCTTTTTATACGAGATTAGAGTTGAAAAGAAAAATCATCATTTCAACTATATACGTATCTACTAGAGATTAGTGGTAGAGTCACTGAAAGGCGTTTCTCCATGAGTTCAAGGAGCGATGATCTTCAGATAACTATTATTGGAACTAATTATTCTACACCTGCCTGAGGATTTGTAAGTTAACTTATGCTTATACAGATACAATCTTTAATTGGTGGTGAGTAATCATCTCATAAATAACACATCATAATGAGCTCCTATTTTTTTCTTGTTCTTTGGCAGAGACCTGTTTTTGCACTAGAAAGTCTTGTAAAGACTCGAGTATTGACTACATCAGCAGAATTTTATCGCAGAGATTCAAATTGATTTTAGATGGATTGTATGGAGGACCTTTAATTATTTTCAAGTTCTACTTAAAATATCTTAAACGTTTCTTAAAAATCTGGAGAATAATGAACGTCATCGTATTATTTGCTTTTCTTTGCAAACCGTTAACAAATTATCATGGAATCATAGCTCGATCAGTCGGGAATCAAATTTTTAATATATAAATTTGAGCGTAGTCGCTTTAACCCTTCGAATTTCTAAGTCACAGTCTCAAATTTCATCGCCAGTAAACACTCACTAAAATTAGCGACATTAAAAAACAAGAAAAAAATATCATAAATTCATCCGTAGAAAATACATATAATCGGGCCCTGACGCTTTACAACACTTAGCAGTTTTCATCTCCTGCGAAAAGAGCGAAATAGGCTCTTGTCTCATATATCTTACCGGATGCCAGAAAGTGCACGTCACGTCGCAAGAGCCCGGACGCGGGTCAGGGGCGACGGCAACAGCAGGAGGGGCGGTGACGGTGGCGGTGACGGCGGCGCGCGTTGCCAGCCGTAGATTTGGAAGAGGCACCGATGAAAACGGTGGAAAGAGGAGTGGATGAAATAATGGAAGAAGAACCAAGGCTGGTTCTGTGGACAAAATTTGTTAATATGTTATGCAGATCAGGAAGGTCCATGTGAAACTGAATATCATGATGGTACAAATTCATGTATTACAGTATATCATGATGGACTACAATGGTGGGAATTTCTCGTATTTCAATGAGTTTCAACAAATTCTTTAGAAGAATAAATTATATCTGTCGGAAATAATTAAACTATTTTCACCAAGCAATTGATTCATTGATTGTTAGTGATTCCGGGCGGGTCAACTACGGAGGTCAATAGTCCCGTAAATGTAGTGCATGTTTTTTCATCGGGAGGTGACGCTCATCTTCCCCCACTGGATAGCGAGATCTGGCGTCGACCTACCGTCGACTAGCGGGGTTTTCCCCAACCAGATATCTCCCACCAGCCGGGCGCCGCCCCAGTCGGGACAAGTTCTAAGTCTCCGACCAGTCTCCCGGCATGTGTGGCAGTGTAGAGCATGTTAGTGTAAGTGTGTGAAAGGGTTGAGGGCAGGACACGGAAGAGGAGGGAAAGATCGCCCACGGTCCGTGGCCCGTTTGTTACGGTACTACTCCGGCATTCGCCTGGTGTTGATCGGAGAAACCACGGAAAACTACCGATCAGAGCAGCCGACCGCTAGAATTATCCTCCAGACAGCGACTGAATTCGACCTAGCTGAAAAGCTAGTGTCGAAAATCCTGCCGCCGTCAGGACTCGAACCTAGGACCTCCCGGTCAGAGGCGCTGCAGTGACATCAGTTGATGCACTGAGCCACCGCTCCCGGTACCAAGCAATTAAAATACAATCTCCATTGTTGACGAGATTCAGAGGCACCGTCAGGAGAAGGGAGAGGATGACGGTGCGTGAGCTGCCTGAGGTGAGGGAGATGGTGAATTGAACGAGCGAGGCGATGGGCGTGACGTTAACGGCGGGGGGGGGGCGTGACGGAGTTCCCGCTTTCAGCGCCTCGCGTTGGCGTCTGGCACGTGTTTCCCCGCCGAGGTGCGTCCGGCAGCCGTGGGCGTCCCCGGTCACTCAGCTGCGCGCCGCCTTCCGCGTGCGGGGCGGCGGAGGCGAAGGCCGTTCGCGAATTCTGCGCGCACGCCGACGCGTCGCGACGCCACCTCCAAGGCCGCACACCGCCTCAGGTGGCTCAGGGAATCGGTTAGTCACTGCAGTGACTCTGACCTGGAGGTCCTAGGGTTCGAGTCCCAAACCGCGAGTTCAGTGCATCAACTGATGTCACTGCAGTGCCTCTGACAGGGAGGTCCTAGGTTCGAGTACCGACGGCGGGAGGATTTTCACACTAGATTTTCTGCTAGGTCGAGTTTAGTCGCTGTCTGGAGGAGAATTCTAGCGGTCGGCTGCTCTGATCGGAAGTTTTCCGTAGTTTCTCCGATCAACACCAGGCGAATGCCGGAGCAGGACCCTAACAAACGGGTCACGGATCGCGCGCAATCTTTCCTTCCTGTCCCTTGACCTATCCTCTTCCTTACACATACACTTACATTAACATGCACTACACTACCACATATTCCGAGAGACAGGTCGGGAGCTTAGAGCTTGTCCCGGCTGGGGCGGTGCCCCGCTGGTAGGAGAGTCCTGGTTAGGGGAAAACCCCGCTAACCGGCGGTAGGTCGGCGCCGGATCTCGCCATCCAGGGAGAGAAGATCACCGCCATTTCCAGAGGAAAACACATTCACTACACTTACGGGACTAATGACCTAAGCTGTTGACGCGCCCGGAATCACTAACAACCAACCAAGCAACCATCGCTGTCTGGAGGAGAATTGTAGCGGTCGGCTGCTCTAATCGTTAGTTTTCCGTGTTTTTTTCATCAACACCTGGCAAATGCCGGCACAGTACCCTAACAATCGAGTCACGGACCGCGCGCGATCTTTGCTTCCTCTGCCTTGTCCTACCCTCATCCCTTGCACACACTTAAACAATCAAATATGCTACCACCAATGTCGGGAGAATTGAGCTTGTCCCTGTGGGAGCGGTGCTCCGCTGGAGGGAGATATGTGGATGAGGAAAACCCGCTATCCGACGAGCAGGTCGGCGCCGGAATACGCCATCCAGTGGGGGAAGATCACAGTCACCTTCCGATGTAAAGCATGCTTAATTACGGGACTCATGTCCTTCGCAGTTGACGTGCTCGAAAACACTAAACAATTAATCAATTAACCTAGGTTGCAGTCGGTACATGCCTCGCGCCCCTTCTTCGTGTGTGGTCCATGACCTGGCACTAATCCAACAGTGACCAGTCCATGACCTGGCAATAATCGGCGTTGATTAAACATTCGATCGATCGATTAAACATTTATTCGATGTAGAAAACTGAGGTAAATATAAACATATTATATGGAACATTATATATTTAGATCGCTCATAGTCATTTTTGAGACGATGTCTACTCTGTCTCTAGTCCCTCATACTTTCTTCTTTCCGGTCATTGCTAGAAACGGTACATGCTTCATACAACTCTCTTCGTACTGCATATATTCGGCGGTTGTTTTGCCAAACAAATCGTTGTTGAGATGAAGGGTGAAGTTAACATGAAAAAATTAAGAAAATACATTCACAAAACGAGGTTAGAAGGGTTTGGTAACAAAGTTTGAGAATCGTGTTTAAATTTTAGGAGCAACTTATTCCAGTACCAAAAATATCACAATAGCCAAGCGATGTTTTGCTCGAATACAAATTATTCCAGCTGTTCTGCGCGAAAACGCCGAGAAAAACGAGGAAAGATTGTACATTCGAAAATAACAGGAAACTTCAACAAAGCGAATTAATGATGAACATTTCGACCAGGAATTCACGGTATGACGTCCTTCATAAAACATGCAAGAATGTTTCAACAGTCTGCAATGTTCGCGTGTAAAAACGCTCGTGAGCGCAAATCTCCTTGATGTCGCGGATGCAGCTCCGAAGGGAAGCAGAATGACACGCTACAAGATTTCTCGTGATGTTCCACGAAACGCTGCGCTGGACCTACACAATGCGTCCGAACCTCACATTTAGGAGGACAGGACTCGGCCATGACGTATCACCTGGGGTCGCAGTTCCTGGAGATCAGGCACATTCGACCTCGCTGTGTATGTCACGGAAAACGACTTCGCCCGCATCAAAATATCTTTTTACGAAGAATGCTCCTTTATGCTTTCATAGTACATATATTTCCATTTTCCATACATATCGGATAAACTACAAGTCTCTGTTACGTGTGTGTGGAAATGTGGAGTAAACAGAATGTATTGTACGAACATCTTTAGTCAGCAACAGCCACTTCTTTCATTCAGAATTGATGGTTATGTAATTTTGTTCACGTTAATCATGTATATTTTAGCAAATAAATTGTCGCGTGTTTTAGAACATTCATTTTCTAATATTTTTTTCGTGATACACTTTCGTAAATAGTTTTTTAGCTAAGAAAAACAATGCAGTTTATTTGATTTATTGATGTTTTCGTGCAAGTCAACAGCTACGGCCTTTTTTCACGTTAGTGTAGTCAATGTTTTATCCCGGGAGATGGCGGCGTTCTTTCCCGGTAGATAATGAGGTCAAGCATCTGGGAGAAGCTCTAAGCTCCGTATGATCTCTCTGTTGTGTCATATTGTAATTGATATAAGTGTGTGTGGGGGGGGGAGAAGTTTTGGGGAAAGGATAGAACAAGGAAAAGGAAAAAAAGTTCGCGCGCAGTCTGTGGCCCGTTTGTTAGGTTACTGCGACGGCATTCGTCTCGTATTGTTCGGAGAAACCACTGAAAATTATCAATCAAAGCAATTGGTCGCTAGAACTCTCCTCCAGACAGCGGCAGAATTCAAAATGTCTTTATAGCTAATGAAGTGTCGAAAATCCACCCACTGTCGGGACTCGAACCCTAGAACAGCCCGGACAGAGTTGCTGCAGGGGTATCGCCAATGGCTGTGAGCTAAATCAGCCTATATTTGGGGAGTTACTTAATGCATTCCACCCTCGTATTTTAAATGTGAATGAATTATTTTGTGTCACTGGAACAAGGATTCTTTACAAAAGAATCTTGGAATGAATAGTTTCAATAAGTTGCTTTTGGAAAATATTAGGTTTACGTCGATTATGTTAAGTATTACGTGATTTATTCATGAACTCCCATGGGTAGAAAACATCGAAAGAATGAAAACAGATGATCATATGTGATTATATTGTATTCATATTATTGTTAAATTAAATAAATGATAATTTATTTATTTTAATTTTGTTTCAGGTAAGCGAGATGGGAACGCACAGATAATGCAGCGTGCTGATTTTGAGTGAGTAGAAGAGTAGTTTGGTCTTATTGCATGTTTACTCGAAATCTCTCTCTTGATATTCGTGTAAGATGAATTATTTATTTATTTATTTTATTTTCTGTCAAAAACAGTTAAAACTGCGTATGACGTGCTATGGGGAAAAGTGAATTGTGTGCACATTTTCAAAATTCTGTGATCCCTACACTAAGTCATATACTACTTAAATTTTGAAAAAAAAACTCCCATGCAATAAAATCTATTTTCAAGGATAAATAAGCAATAAATTTTGGCTCTTATCCATGTTGTCCTTCGGAATAATACTTCCTGCCGCGACAACATGGAAACGATAATTTGAATAATTGTATTAATTAACAATATAAGATGTTCTAGTATCAAACATTGATTATCTACTTCATTTTTTAAATGATCATTTTTTGGTTAGGTGTGAATTCCTACATCAATGAATATAGAAAGCAACCAGAAAATAATAATTAAGCTAATTTTGGTTCTGTAGTTTCTCATCCGTCAAAATCAGAAGTGAGTTTATCAAGTGTTTTTTTTTCTTTTTGAAAGATTAATAGAGATGAAAAGAGGAGAAAATGAATGCATAAAATTATATTATTCATAAACGCGCATCGGACCTTTCATACACATAAATTCAGCTGAATACGTATGTTGTAGCTGACGAAATAAAAGCTTCTTTAGATATAAAGTGATTTTTTAAATAAATTATTAGTCATGATAGATATGTCAAGATCATGATAGATATTGTCTACTAAATAATGAACATAAGTATCGGGAAAACAAGATGGTTCAGTTGTAAATATCGTTTAGATGAATTCCATTATTGTGTCTCCACTATCTTTTCCAAAACGAATGAGGATGATTTTGTAAGTGGTGTTATGGAGAAACACGATACGATTTCTAAATACCAGAGAAAGCGTTTAAGGGTGTTACCTACAAGGTGACAAAGGTTAAGGAGGAAGGGGGAGGGGCAACTTGTGATTCAGAGAAGATTCGATGCTTTTAATATTCTCGTTTTGTTTGGAAAATGTATGTCGGACGTAACAGGCGCTTCAAAAAATTGAAAGTTGTAATCTAAATTCGAAATGAAGTATAAAATCGAAAATAAATATTATAGATTAATTATATTACACAACAAAATATTTGCTACCCTAACAGGTTTTGAATGAATATTATTCGAATTTGTTTTTAAGAAAACATTTGTAAGATTTTAACGATCAAACAGAGCAACAAATTAAACCTTTGCACATAATTATAATCTTAATCCAAAATAGAGTTTTAATCGCCATCTGACCACCGAAGATTTTCTTGTTAAGACTGGGGGAATCTTGCGATTGCATCCATAGATCAAGTTTTTAAAATTTTATATAATTTTGATGTAATATTCTATATATATTTGATAGTAACTTATTATTCAAACAAACAGTTAATGAAGGAAAAATATTTGCAATCATATTTTGACTAATAGTAGAAATAATTGTTTATATATTTGGTTATACTTCCCAGATATCCAGCTTTTGTTTAGATATTATTTTAATAATTTTTTTCTAACAAATATTCATTTAATATATTTTGGGATATGAATTTATAATATTTTGTAATAAATGGAAAATGTCATTGTTTGAGCTCCTTAGCATTGGGCAGTTTGCCTTGATACGTTTTTTGCTAGCAATCAAGATAATTTTTATTTACTATAAAAGAAAAATTGAAAAAAATACTCTTAACATATTTTCTCATGACGTAAAAATATACTTTCATGGAATGTTTGAGATTTCGAAACCAGTCTCTGTAACTTGTCTCTCCGCAACACTTGTGGAAAATCACCGGTCTAATAGTCTAATTCATCTAAAAATTATAGTATAAATAATGAGCGGATCCAAAGAGGCTATTAGTTTTTGGTGAAAACGGTACTAATGGACGATTTCTTCTCGAGTCGCCAATTATGTTTATCCATGAGGAAGTTAGCGTACGAAGAACTCGTGAAGATCTCATTTAATGAGGTTGGGTAAGAGAAAACGACGACGAAGTACGCCCAGAATTTTTGTAAGCGACCAGGAAACTAGCATTCGCGACCTAAACAAGAAATGTTTGCAATAAAGATAAACAGAAAGAAAATGAGAGATGAAAATTATGTTTCAAAACGTGTATAAAATTAAATTCCCATATATGACTAAACAACCTCTTCTACAGGCATAATTTTATCGTGCCTTTATGAAGAACACGCTACATAACAGCTTGTAAATAATGATTTATATGGATAGAATGTCTTTTGAGGAAAAAATGAAATTGCATGAAATGCAGATGTAAGTAAGAGAAGCAAATGTAAATGTAAATAAACATTTGCAGACTTAGGATGTCACCAATGTGTGCAATCCATTTATCCGTAAACTACTTTAAAACATTTAAAGATTAATGCTTAACTAATATTAAAGTATGTCCAGTCGTAGAGCAGAAATGCATTCAGAACAAGGTAAATCTACTCTGTGATAAAAAGTGCAGATGTGGGAAAATGAATTCTTGAATCCGAATCTGGACGGTGAGAGTTAATTAATCCCACGTGTAGCCCGCTTGAACAAAGTTAACTTTTGAGTGAAGTTAATTTAAGAAGTCTAATCTCTCCACTTGGAAGAGCGCAGTCTTTCCTCGTGCGGTCAACATCCCAAGAACGATGGCTTCCCAGGGGGCTCGACCGCGGAGGTGTGGCGCGAACGGAGTTGCATAAGAGGCAGCGGCCGCATTCGGGTTCGGGGAACAAGAGAAGCACCGCGATGAGGAGGGGCAAGACTAGGAGGAGGAGGAGATGGAGATTAGGAGGAGCGCGAAGGCCGCTCCAGAGAGAAACCCGCTCGGCCGCCTGGGCCATGCAGACGCAGCGGCGGGGGCACCGGGCTCTGCCCCTCCCCCCCGCCAAATCCACGGCGTGCCGTACCACAGCACGTCGCGACTCGGAGCGGCAGCTGCGAAGAACGGGTCCCGTGGTGACCCACTGGCGCCGGTCGCCCCGAACACACGCGGGCACGGAGACAAACGCACATTCTGCACCGCTCAAGCAAGTGCGGGTCTATGGGCTTCGAAAGAAGGCGCCGATTGATCTTTATGCTATACTATAATTGCTTATACTATAATGCTATTTCTTATGCTATAATGTTATATAAAATTCATTAATTTTATATTATATATTTATAAAGACTTCAGAGACGTGAACAGCCAGCCAAATCATCCAAAGCCTTCTTTAACCACAACAATTCTAACTTTATTTATCACAACTCAATCATTGGGTCAAACACCCTTATATTCCAAATAAAACCACACAACTCTTAAATTCCAAGAGCATGTATATTAGCTAATAAAATCCCAAATATTTTGCGGTTATTTAAGTAAATACAATGTTTCTTGAAAACAGTTTACTGTAATTATACCAATAGTACGTTTCATTATAACATTATTATTTTTGTTCTGTAGAAACTAAAAAACTCATTCGCACCCCCACATGAAAGGTTTTCTAGATCTCTTTTTTGCGTTCGGGATACTCTAATGGGTGTGCAATCATACAGGGTGCAATAAATGCAGGGTTAGAAAGTTGTAAAGATAATGCGTTGTTTTGTAACATAAGGAAATATAGTATTATCGTAGAAAATACTCAAACTACATTCAGATAAAACAACACTTCGAGTTGAAGTAAACGAATCTCTCTTTTTGATTGCATTCAACAAGAAAAATGGATAAAAAATGTGATATTTTAAGCGATTTTTAAGTATTAATGGCTTACAGAAGCAACATGCTAATGAATAAAACACAAAGAATTGTTTTCCCAAAAGTAGCACGGACACTGTCAAGAACAAATTAAATACTTGCCTATAACACTGCAATAAATTAAATATTTTAACAAAAACAGTTTTCACAAATTTTTCAGTAACATACAAGTAGTATAGTATACATTACATTCTGTTCAACTCTTTACATATGAAGAGTACTTAATAAATGTTACTGTTCCTTATCGCAGCACATGAAGGGGAAGCATTTAATGATAGAAGGCCTCTTCCTTAGTGCCTTGCTGTCTCATGACGACAGATGTGTCGTGAGCAGTGACGCATTGAATATCAGAATTCAGTCGATACTAGCAGTATGAGAATTGGCGGTATAACATAATAATATATTTGCATTTTTCAACCAAAATCGACACTCATTATTTTTGGAATTTCTTTTTCAAAGTTTCTTGGTATCTAACGAAATTATAGGCTCGTTCCACGTGACCGAAGGCTGCACAGTTTTATTTCAATTTCTGCATACATTGGAAATTTGTAATATACTAGATACTATATTCATTTATAAGTAAGAAAATATATAGGGTTTGATTCAAGATATCTCATGAAAAGCAAGTCTACAGACTAAGGCTGTTTTTAACATAAGGAAGCAATTTCGTTTCCAGCTTGTGGTTTCATTGACAAACATTACCATATTTCCATAAGATATCTCTCGACTTTGTCTTCTTTATCACTAGAAGAGGAAGGAAGCTGTTGTACAATGTGCCGTAGGAGGCATGAAAAGCACGTAGGCGCTTTCTCTCAAGGGTGAGGCGGATATACACCCACTTCCAGACAGAAGCACTGCCGCCTTCTTAATAGGATTTAGATAAATGCTACACGAGCTAAAGAAAATGTCTCAGCCGACACGCTGATAAACAGGCGAAACATGGCATTTAAGTACAAAAGGAACTAATGCCTAATTTCCTGAAAACCTTACCCTAATTTCAATTATTAAAGGTTCTCTGATCCATAGGGCTTTTCGTGTCCTCTATGTAGAGATAAGAATGATAAATTTGTTCACTGCTTTATAAAAGGGAAACGTAACAATTTGCGAGGATTGTTCGAGTTTCTAGATAGACAACTTATATTCAACAAGAATAAATAATTTGTTTATTGTAGAATTTAAAAATACGTTTGTGTGAAAAAAAATTACCCCAAAATTGTCCTGGCATTATAATTACCAAATTGATTAAAACTGAAAACACTATAGAACGGTTGTCAGATCAATCTTTTTTTAAGTTAGATGGGAATCCGTTTACTTCACGGATTTCGTCGTATATTAGGCCTTTCTAGCATATTCCTGGACTTACTAAGAGATTTTGCTTGTTTTTTTTTCGAGTATTGAGCTGCAGACCCAATTGTCAATTGAAGAACGGGTTATTCATTTGGAATATCTTCCCGTGAACTGATTGTAGACACTATGACTTACCTATCTGATCCTTCCCAAAAGAAGTGGAAAAGTAGCCTATCAGAAAAGGAAACTCGGAATGGGAATTGGGAGCTTCCAATCTTCTTGATGCACGTTCGCTCCCGGGAATGGAGAACGGAAAAGAGGGAGAACAGAAGACTGAAGAATCTCGGTCGAAACAATTGTGCTCATTATACCGCTGGCACCGACAGAAGCAACTCACATTCCACAATCTTTGCCTTGGCCACTCACTGCCTTGGCAACTGCTTCGAAACGGTGTCCCTGAGATACTTTATTCTAAGCAGGTAGAAACACGAGTAGAACTGTATCGCGCAACGAACTCGAAACGTCCTCACACCTGTGCAAAGATGATGCAGTTCAGTTCGCATTGCAAGATTCGTCTTCGACGTGAGAAGATAGTGTAAACACATAATCAGAATAAGTTTCACGAACATCGTTAAGTTGTTTTGTAACAAAATGTAAGAGATGCAGAAATATGCAAGAATAAGGAAACAGAACTAAATTCCGTGTTTTAAATCCCGAACACGCGGAATACACCGGTATAATGAGTTATAAGAACACAATTGGCTAGCCTGGAACTAAAGTGGTCTATGTTACGAATAGTACAATGTCAGTAAGACCACTTATAAATTGACTAATATTAAAACCATCTACCAATACTAAAATGGTACTTTTATTATGCGACACCTACAACGACAAATGGTACATTGACCACTTTAGAATGTATAGATGCTCACCTACCTGTTCAGATCAAATTTACTATAATCTGGATTTTAGCCAAAATGTTTCATTGACCACTTTAGTTCCAGGCCAGCCAATTATTTTATTTTGCCATATTTGTTTATACGTGTTATATTATTTAATTGTCCATTATTAAGTAGATGTTTATTCTTTCACTCAGTATTCTCTTGCTTTTCTTTTATGCTTTTAATCCCATTAGTAGGCGTTCCGCCATCAATGTTTCCACATTTGGCCTTAAATATTGACTAACAGAAGCAAAATGTCTGAAACAATGGAATTCACAAAAAGATTCCTCACTGATACTCATTTCACGACTACCTTTATCACTCTTCTTTCTTTGAAATAGGTTACATTAGCAAGAAAAATAAATGTTTAGGGCATATTTCAGTTCGACCTTGACGACGGGGGCGCTCGGGTAGAGAAGCCACGTGCTTCCAGGTCGGCGGGTGAAGGTCGCGGGGAGGTCAACCTTACAGCCCGTGTCTCGCTCCCCGCCCCGCCCCCCTTCCCCCGTTCCGGCGCATCGCCCACCGCACCACCCGCGGAGCATTCGAGGGGCGAACGCGAAGACTTCCTCCCGGGCGCCATTGACTTTCGACACCACTTGCTGGGACACGTGTCCACGCGCCGGCCCTTCGTGTTTTCCTTGTTTCTATTCTCCTCTGGAAAAATAATATTCTTCGTAGATTATCTTTGGCTAATAAACGTGAGCACCAACTTCTTCCTTCGGTTCACTTCTTCCTTCGGTTCACTTCTTCCTTCGGTTCACTTCTTCCTTCGGTTCACTTCTTCCTTCGGTTCACTTCTTCCTTCGGTTCACTTCTTCCTTCGGTTCACTTCTTCCTTCGGTTCACTTCTTCCTTCGGTTCACTTTTTCCTTCGGTTCACTTCTTCCTTCGGTTAACTTCTTCCTTTGGTTAACTTCTTCCTTCGGTTCACTTCTTCCTTCGGTTCACTTCTTCCGTTGGTTAACTTCTTCCGTTGGTTTACTTCTTCCGTTGGTTCAATTCTTCCTTTGGTTAACTTCTTTCTTTGGTTAACTATTCAGATTCCCTTAATGTCAAAACTAAAATTAGAATTTATCTAACAATGATCCGTCCCATTCTCACATGTACCTGTCAAATCTGAGGTTCCACTTCAAAAAAATTGATAAACAAAATTCTAGTATTTCAAAATTCTTGCCTCAAAACTTGTTTAAAAGCTCCATGGTTTATTCCCAATAAACAAATTCACAATGAATTAGGTTTTATACCTATCAAACATTATTTTCTATAACTCTCCACTAAATTTTATTCTCATATAAATATTATTGTTCTGATGTCTTAACGTATAGTTCAAGTATGTACATACATACTATATATGAGATTGCTTAACATTGATAAGATGTATGCAGTTCCTAATGCAGCATTTCACAAGTTACATTTTCACACAATATTTTAAATAAAATACACTAATAACTATTCTATAATAAATATAACTACAATAAATATAACATCCATAAATTTATCTTTTTCCACTCGTTTTTCGGGTCGGATTTATTTCTTGTAAGACACAAAAATTCAAGTATGAAAATAGTAAATTGGATGAAATACATAATATCAATTATTTTTAAACATTGAATTCTTCAAATATGAAATTGATATTTTTTTCAAATGATAGCATTCTTTTGCAGAGTTCAGTTAAAAAGTTTCTCCTTGAAAATGTGTATTTTGAAAAAGCAATATTTGATCATTCCTCTAATGCAGTAGTCATCAATTCAATGAATTTGTATTTACATACACGTATCCAAATAATCTCTCGTTACGAGCTGTTCTTGCTAATATACCCCGAGTGCTGCTCTAAAAGGGAATGCTGCTTCATTATAATTATCAAGAACCAATAAAATCTTCCTTACATTCCATTAGGTGCGAGTTGTTTCTGTTGACAGACCAAAACGCATAAGGTATTTAAATAACATTCTTGTAGTGCTGCACGAACGTTATCTCTTCGATTCCGAAATGCAGGAGTTGTAAATTACAGAGGAACAACGCACTTTGCGTATAATCATCAGATCGTGACGAGGGGTTTCTTCTTCTCCACACTTCTTCTCACGCTCATTTGTTTCTTCAATCACACCAAGGCCATCTGGGGCCACACAAGTGAATGTTTCTGTCACGGACTTCACAGCTGCTAAATGCTTTGTCGAACTCTGGCCAGACAAGGGGATTATTCTAAGATTCTGGAATCTTCATAATACAAAAGCGGTAGAGGAATAACATTGAGATAATACTGATTGAAACATTGTGGAATGACACGCATTTCGAATTAAAATTTAGAGATGTGTAAATTGAAGCAATGGTGTTGAAATTTCGAATTTCACTATTTCTTCTAATACGTACTGAGTAAACTCATTGTTTCGTGTCCAGTATTTAAATATACCATCTGTTCTTACGTAGGATATATGTCAACACTAACTTAGTATGGGAAACACGTTTTAGTTTGCGCACGATATTACTAATGTCATGCTACTCACAATTTGATGGAAATATAATTTCTGGGCGCTCGTGTATAGACAGCTTATCTGAAACAAGCAACAGTCATCCAGAATTTACTTCCTAGTCAGAAACGTATGAAGAAATATAAAGTTTTTTAAAACTTGTTTAACTTGAGCACTGATTCCAACAAAAAAGATGGACTAAATTTTGATTTTTGATATTATTTTCTCACTACATATTCTAAAGTCAAATAAGGGGTTCAATTAGGAATCGAAACCATTCTGGAAGCACTTGTTTCCCTGAAGTGCAGTAAAGTTTTAAATCAATTAACAATTAATAGTTCAAAAGTAGCGTTTTGACATTTCTTAAAAGAAATTTACACAAAGGTCTGGACCAGAAGCGTGTAGAACTGCAGCCAGTAAAACTCATAAAAACATACGCAGGAAGCCCCAAGTTTCGTTCCGCCTTGAGGAAAATCAAGTTGCATTCGCTTTTTATTCCTCCTAGACGGAGACTTCAACGCAGGATGAGAAGCGGAACCCACTTTGCGCCGCCCCGTTCAGTCTGTGCGTGCGGGCCGAGGGGATGACACGTGACCAAAGTGTCATAATAACATTGAAACATTAATAAAAATACGCTTCTCGAATAAAAATTTAGAATTGTGTAAAATGAAACATTGAAATTTCGAATTTTATTGTTCTTCTTATTGTTATTGCGTAAACTTATGTTTCCTGTCCAGTACTAAAATATACTATCTGTTCTTATCCAAGATGTATTACGTCTACATTAACTTTCTACGGGAAGTTAATTTAGTTTGTGCACGATAATTATAATGTTATACTACTCACAATTTGATGGAAATATAGTTGCTCATTTTCAGACGACTGTTTTGTTTAAAAAAAATGTCGCACATTGAGCACTGATTCCAACCAAAAAAGATGGTCTAAATTTTGGTTTTATCATTATATTTTCTCATTACATCTCCTAAAGCCAAATATTGCGTTTAATTTTGAATTAAAACCATTCTATGAGCATAATTTGCTTTCCTGAAGTGACTTGTGCAGTAAAAGTTAAAATCATTTTTTTCTAATATTAATACACAAAGGTCTGGACCAGAAACGTGTGGGTCTGCAGCCAGTAAAACCCATTACAATAGGTGCAGGAAGACCCAAGTTTAGTTCTGCGTTCAAGGAAATCAAGTTGTATTCGCCTTTTTTTTGAGGCGGAGACTTCAACGCAGGAACGAAAGCGGAACCCACGCCGCGTCGCACCGCACCGCTGTCTGTGTGTGTGTGTGTGTGTGTGTGTGTGTGTGTGTGTGAGCGTGCGTGTGCAGGAGATGACGCGTGGCCAAAGTGCACTCTGAGCCGATGACTGTGCTCGCAGGAGGCGGACCATTAGCGCACGCGGAATCGCTTTCGCGGACAAATGGAAGCCACTTTCTCCGGCCGCGGCCGCCGCCGCCGACAATGTGGTTGCGTGAGGCACGCTCACGCCCTCCCAAATGCCACGGGGTGCTGGTCAGTGGGAGGCGCATCAAGTTTGTTTGAGAGGTCGGTTAGGTGCACTGTCAGAAATTGCATTAAATTTACTGTAGATTTAATGTACGACTGTATATTAATTTTAATGTACCTTATTACGCTGTACATTAAAGGGAGATTAATGGATCAGCACATTACATTTAATTATTAAATTAAAATTAATGTAGATTTAATGTGCACGTACATACACATACACGTACTTTAATGTACACCTACATTAAAGTTACTGAATGTGTGCATTAAATTCAATTTACGCACATGATAATTACTTTCATGTACTTTACATTAAAAGCAATGTAGAAATTTTTGACAGTGTAGAATAGGAAGTACACATCTGTTTATTTATTCATTTAACGTCAAGAAGCAGTTAAAACGTGAGAGATGTATCCGATGAAGTACAATTTGAGCACGATTTCTTTCGGAATTCCTACCCCTTCTATTTCATTATATTAAGTTGAATTATGAAAAAAACGGTTGCAACGTGCGTTTCTATAAAAAATGGATGATACGATATAAATGCTTCCGTACCCTAGAAACTATTAGGAGCGGCAAATAAGCTACAGGTTTTGACTCTTATTCCTTCTCGTGACCCACCTGATGAAGTGTGGGGCATCTTAATAACTATTCAAAAACTGAAAGTTTTTTTAATACGTTTATTTTTATCTTCTTTCCTATGAAGAACAAGAGAAAAAACTACATGAAACATTTTCAAGTAATCTACCAAAAATTATGTTTCAGGGCATTTTTAAAGGAGTAAAAAAGTAAAAATTATAAATTTTTGTATTTTTAATTTTTGGTGCATTTAAAATCACAGAGGAATAAATTCGAAGATGCATCACACGCAATTAAGCTTGCATCGTAAAAATGTTTTATGACAGTGCTGTAAGACATGTATCCGAAATGACCGTATAACGTATGGCAAGAAATTTAATTTCCGAGTTCTTAAACAATTGCATTTAGTCATTACTTCAAAAAATATGATTGAGGGGATAGATTCATTAAAACTGCACGGATACTATGAAATAATCTTTCAATGGTAATTGTGAATTAATTAAAATAGTTAATTGCTTTGAAAATTAACACGAAGTCAAAACAATTATTGATTCTAATGATATGATTTCACAATATTTGCAAAACATGTAGCAAATTACTTAAGAAAGAACGTAAGATCTGAGAGAGAAAACCTATATTTAGAAATATTGATGAAACAAATATGACCCCGTACGGTATCGAGCATTTTATTTCGTTGCCCTGGTTTCCAATCCGCGTTTCTATAACTACTATTTTTAAATTCAGTTTCTGCAAAACTTTACTTTTTGGTTACGTTTGATCCAAATTATAAGGAAACATAAGAACTTCTTTATAGACTTTTTAGTATCGTTTCATGATAATGAGACAAGTACTGAACGAAAATTACAATTTTCAAATTAGTGGTTTTAAAATTACACAAAAACAATAAAAATTCATAATTTAAAAAAATATTGAAAATAAATTATTTTGTAATGTTAGCGCGTAGATTTATTGTAATATTTCTAGTTCAGCAGATGTTAGATATGAGAATAAAATAACTGTTAAAATTACAAACTCCTCTCTTTATCAGTTGCTTAGAATATGGGTCAAAAACTTGAATAAATTAACGCAGCTTGTGTAGGGTAAATTGTGCACTAGTGTAGAATGCTTTCTCTGCTAGAAGCGTAGAATACTTTCTCTTAACTTCCATTTACATAAGTTTTTCTGCATCTACATCGCATGCAATTTTAAGATTTTAATAATATCTTCTCAAGGTTGAACATCATTAGCAAAGACATTCATACGAAGTAAAGACAATTAATAGTCTCCATCCATGAATCCCGGTATAGACCTCGGAAGACGGAAGATCAAATACACTTTAATTGGCGTTTGAGAGAGATCCATCAAGTGCCGACGAACCATTGTGACTAAATGAAGACTGCTCGTGTCATTGGTCAAGATTTGTATGCAATCCACGTCAAGAGACGTACAACGTAAGAATGCGTTAGGCGCTTTTCAAATCACAGGTAAGCAACCAATTGCGGCTCTTTCCATGGCCACTGCTGACGAAACATCAACGTTAAGGATGAAATAAATTGATCGCCAATCCACAAGTGAAAGCTCTTTTCATAGTGGCATTTTTTTGTCAGAAGTTCAGTATTGTTTTGACTGTTTCAATTTCGATTAGGAAGATTTTACGTTTTCCAAATTTTATCGATATCTTTTCTACTGGATTCTACTACTATGTAAATAGTAGTTTCAAAACAATTTAAGATAGGAAATAGTTAATTAAAGTAAAAACGAAATTGTTAACTTCTTTGTAAAAAATTCAAAAATATTGTTCTGCTGACAAAGTTAGTGATTTGGAACGTAATAAATGTAAAAGTTAAGTATTGAACAACTGTTCAACTCCTTCAAATAAGGAAATACTTTGAGCAATAAACCCAATGAATGCCCAATGAAAATGCCGTGAAATTAAATGTGCCTGTTATAGCGTGTAACATCTGAAGAAATGTTTAAAGCGCAATTAGGCAATAAATAGCAGGAAAAAAAACATTTACCGAAAGGAAGAACACCTTGTGTTGCTCACCTGGGTGCCCCTGTCGCGACCGGTAAAGCACTCAGCCAAAATGCCGTAAGTGATGAGGAGCATTATGACCTTTAAACGCGATCTTACTCATTTCACATCTCCGTCGCCATACATAATCCCTCCCAGGATCGTAAAGCCCGTCGAATTACGGGACGGCTTTCAATATCTCCGCAGCCCGCCGTCGCGGACCAGACAACCTTCGCTCCGCGATACCCGCCATTCCGAACAGCTTAACCGAGCTATGGCTTGTGTAAGTATAAAGTTACACTACTGCTTCTCCCTCCTCTTTGTTTAAGGGATTTTGTCTTTCAAAAATATGTCAAGCAGTATCATTCGGGGAAGTCCATTTTAGGGGTATACTTCAAATGGTTAAAATTGTATTTAGATTGTGAATTCTCACTAACTTAATTTTTTTTCTAGGGTTTTTATCCAGCCAACAGCCTGTTACCCTTTACGTCCCGATGAGATGCATATTCGACCATACACCAGACCAACACACTTGCGGGCTCCTCTGATCTGGGGTCAGCAGAACGCGAGGCCCTCCGCGACAAGACATACACAGTCAAGGGACAAACAACCATGCCCAAGGCGGGACTCGAACGCACGACCCTTCGGACCGAAGCGCTGAGTCGGGACTCACTCTTAGCCACCTCGGCCATTCAGGTCGGAACAATCTTAAATAACTTGATACAGTATGTCGGTAGAAAATTTATCATTCCATTCACACGGAGACATACTACCGTCTTTATATTCAGAATTCCTACGAAGCAATTCATAGAAAATCTTACTAAACTATTCATTTACCAAATGTACCATTGTTTGAAACCGAATCAAGAACTCTAACAAACTTTATACGTCTGATTACCTTCATTTTGTATTGTTTCATTACAATTTAATATTCCAAAGTATTGTTATTCTCTATTGTAGTCTTAAATATCAGTTTAGCCTCTTGATGCTGAAGTCTATCCGAGGAACAATATATGGGTATGATAAATGGAAGATATTGGACACAAAAAAATACTTTCAAATCTACTGAACATATTATCAGCAGAACACATCGTAAAACGATATGGATATAATATTTGAGTTTTTAATATTTATTTGAGTAGAGAGAATTTGAAAAGAACTGTTCACATATATATGAGTTACTTCTAAACATTGATAAGTAAATGTCCTAATAAAAGAAAGGAATGGACATTAATTTTCTGATAAAATCCGACATCTATTCCATTATTTACCTCCAGTCGTGTCTACCACTCGCCCTTATCTGCAAGGTTGGATGGGTTTGGGGAAGTGAAATCTGCTCGAGAGAAAGGACATTTAACACGTGTTGAGACGTCCAAAACATCACCAGTCTAAAATCCTTTTAGTTACAAATCTGTATTCATAAAATCAATTCTAAAACTTGATTTGTTGTTGTAGAGCAGCCCCGACAAATCATCACATTTTTCATTTTGCCTACCATCAGAATTATAAGAGCTAGCAAAATATGGTCGTTCTTACTTTTTTTAAAATTTATTTTATCCTTGAAGTCCTGATGAAGATCACGACATGTTGATCGAAACGTCGGAACCACAAAAATTAACGCGGCGTCACCCGGACAACCAAGATTGTATTATTTTATCCTTGTTCGATTACAGACAGATTCATTCAAGGTATTGAATAAATTAATGTAACTAATTCAAATAATAACCAACTCATATATACATTAACTAAAGGGTACAATTTAACTTGTGTACATAAATACTGAGAGATACCCTTAGAGGGTACTACATCTTGTTTTAATTGATTAGATACATTTTTATTTTTGTACAACAAAACAATGGTATAATATATTGGCAATAGTTTAGTATTAATTATATATAGTGGTCAAATTAGGGAGATTGTAGTAAGTCTTTTGAAAATTTAAATTTAATTCTTGAATTTATTGAAGATGTTTTTCCTAGTTTAAAACGTCCATAAGCTGGGCTAGTGTGTCAGGATGAGTAGACATTTTTTGAGACTTTTAGTATCCATGTTTTTATGTCTTGAATTGAGAGTTATTTGATTGTTCTTATTGATACGACAGTATTCAACAACGTCGAATTTGCCTAAAAATATTTCGTTCATCAGTGTTAATTAACCATTTCTTATGAAAATCCGAAAAAATTCAAGAAACAACTGAAACATAACATACGATAGAATCTCAAGCCCCAGAAATCTCAAACCTCAAGCTCTCTGAGTCTCAGGCGCATTTCCATTTTTACGTTCTAATAACCCGACCTGGATGGCCGAAGTGGCTAAGAGCGAGTCTCGACTCAGCGCTTCGGTCCGAAGGGTCGCGGGTTCGAATCCTGCCTTGGGCATGGTTGTTTGTCCCTTGACTTTGTATATGTTGTCGCGGAGCGCCTCGCGTTCTGCTGACCCCAGATCAGAGGAGCCCGCAAGTATGTTGGTCTAGTGTATGGTCGAGGTTTGGTTTGGTTTTTCGTGCTTCCGGGCGCGTCAACGTCTTCGGTCATTAGTCCCGTAGGTGTAGTGCATGTTTGTACTCGGGAGATGGCAGTGATCTTCCTCCGCTGGATGGCGAGATCCGGCGCCGACCTACCGTCGGCTAGTGGGGTTTCCCCCTAACCAGGACTCTCCCACCAGCGGGGCACCGCCCCAGCCGGGACACGCTCTAAGCTCCCGACCGGTCTCCCGGAATATGTGGTAGTATAGTGCATGTTAGTGTGTGTGTGTGTGTGTGTGTGTGTGTGCGTGTAAGGGAAGAGAAGAGGAGAGAACAAGGAAGAGGACGGAAAGATCGCGCGCGGTCCGTGGCCCGTTTGGTAGGGTACTGCTCCGGCACTCGCCTGGTGTTGACCGGAGAAACCACGGAAAACTACCGATCAGAGCAGCCGGCCGCTAGAATTCTCCTCCAGACAGCGACTGAATTGTATGGTCGAATATGAGTCCCATCGGGACGTAAAGGGTAACCGGATGTTGGCTGAATAAAAGCCCTAGAAAAAGAAAAAAGAAGAACGTTCTAATAACGAAGCGGCTCATTGTAATGGTTGCCGTTGTCAGCGCATCGCGGCGGAGCGTGGAGCGTGGAGCGTGGAGTGTGGAGGCTAACTCGCTGCGCAAATCACGCGTGGCCAATTAACGCGCATCCGCCATGGGCCGCTCTGAGCCGCTCTGCACCGCGTAAAGGCCGCCAGGGCTAAGCAGCGAGCGCGTGATCGTAGCTCATTGCCACCCGACAGACGAGCACCCCACGCAGCGGGCCCGCACGTAGGGCAACCTCGTCTAAATCAGACCTCATATCGCTCTAAAAAATACTACTAAGCTACGAAAGATGCTGCAACAAATATGTTTAAAATAAAGAGTTTCCATATCTCAATATTATTAATGTATAAACTGTAATTTTTACCCATTATTACATAAATATGTTATAATGTATAAATTAATATGTTGAAACTGTATAAAAAATTAGCAAAGTTTTAATATATCCTAGAAAGGAGGATGTCAAAGAAAGAACAAGAAAAGGGACATATCTAAGACAACGTAATTTTTGTGTTACATAAATTGATTTAGAAAATAGTTTATTTATGCTAACACAAAATCCATTAAGTTAGTTCACGATATATTCATTGCCATACCTAGTAGAATAAAGCAATTTGTTTTTAACTGGAAATAATTGGCTAAGTTAAAACTGTTCTGCAAAGTGACCTTTTCTGTTAGTTTTGTCACTTTTCTTGACTAAATGCGAAATGTTGTGAAACATTTTGGAACCTTCCTCTCCCCAAGTGTACGTAATAGTTAAATACACGTCTTAACCATTTTTCGATAAAATTTTAATTAATTTTAAAACACTCGTACCTTCGAAGACTCAAATAGTGAATAAAATATCAAATAAAACCCGTTAGGAGTGCACATTTGCCACCGATCGTCTGGTTAGGGGAATTGCGTGAATGGGGGCGCAGATGGCGGCGCTGGTTCCAGGCGCACCGCGTGGGGCGCTGGGCGCAACCTAAGGCCACAGAGGGTCCGGGACGCAGGTCAAGGGCCACGCCGCTCCCTCGTTACTTTTCAGTAACGGCGGTGGCGTCTATCCCGAGGTGAACGATTGGGCAAAAATAATACGGCGCACTTGTAATAAATATCTTGCAGTAAAGTTAACGTGCAATTATTGCATGATTACGAGTCAGTGTAAAGTCTGATATATGAAAAAGAGAGAATGGAAATCACGAACTTCAGAAAGTTGGAAGGTTATCAAGTACCCGTGGTCAACCTTTTCCAAACAATGTTCCAATATAATCGTAGGGGCCGTGGATTTAACAAGGTCTTCACAAACGGCTCTTTTAGTGCCAATTCTCCCACGAAAATCTCTTCACAAGTGAATGTAATTTCGCGCTATTTTTCTCGCATCGTTTTCACCAACAAATTTGGATATATTGTTTTCGCATTAAATTTTCTTCGATCAAACCGTTTTTACTTCTCCATTCTTGGACAGGAACACCTCTAGAAAACGTGAAGATAATACAGATGAAGTAACACGGAAATCACGACGAACAGAACCTACACGATGAAGATGTTTCCAGCTTCAACGCGTCAAGAGAGCTTCAGAATCAGGAGTCACGGACGCAGAGTGCATAGAAAGTACATCGACGAACGGTCCCCTGAATGTCACAACGAAACTTCGCTAAACGAATCGGCCGTTGGGTGCTCGAAGTGGCGGTGAACGGTGTGTGAGGTGGCCTGCAAGCGCGAAAGTACATCCCGCTCAAGGCCGCGCGTCGCGGCGTCCCAGGCAAACAGACGCAATCACCGCGCCGCCAAGCGAGATAAGCGCGCGCGACCGACGCTGACATTTGCGGGCGCAGGTGCACAAAGCCCCGACCCGCCCCCGCGTCGGAGCACGTGGCCGGCGCCCGGCACCAGCACAATGAAACTGGCTGTTCCCTTCATTTAGAATCAGCAATCAAGAATCAATTTTAGAATCGTCACATATTTCGTTCGTGAGGCTGCAATATAATGCCACCAAGTTACCACAATTTATTGCAGAATTAATAATAGGTCTAAATCTAAATAGTGGCCCAATTAAAACTAGTGATGCTACAACAGCACATACTTTCTCGCATTATTTCTAAATTCGCAATTTTCGAAAATTAAGAGAGTTCAACGAAAATGAGACCTGCTCCATTCTTTTAAGCATCCCTTTTTCTATGCTTGGAAAATAAATTAAAGAAAAAATTGGAGCGGTTTTTGAGAAAAAATGTTAATTTTTTACATTGCTTAATACCCACAAAATCCTCACGTTTTCGAAAAACTGAATCTAAACCCGTTTAAAGATCCGTTCCTAAGGAACAGATTTCATTAAGGAAAAAAATCTGTATTTTAAATATCATACAGGTATTTATAGGAAGACGCCCCGAAACCATTGCACTTTGGCAATTTTCCAAAAACCTGGGATTTCAACGAACATGAGACCTACACCATTTTCTTAAGCGTACTTTATGCTATCCGAAGAGAAAGTTTGATCAAAACATTGGTGCCTTTTTGGGAAAATTTTGAAAATGTTTTTGAGACTTCATGAAAAGTACCCTCAAAGATCAAAATATCCGTTTGAAACTCCTAAAGTCTCGAGTTAATTTAGATCGAAAAATTAAGTTTGCCAAAAATGTGTCAATAATACATCGTGATATGATATTTGGCGCCAGTAACAACACATTGTAAACTGATACAGTAATAAATAGGCTTCCGAATAATCTTCACTGGTCACGGATAGAAGCACTACAGGAGGGTTTTTCCCAATCTTCACTCAGTAAAAAACTATTTCCCAATGAGTAACGTATTGCAATTTAATCGTAAATATTACCAAATAGGTATAAAAGTCAAAGTTATTAGAATTGGAAGAGAAACATGAAAGAAAGCAAGGATTGCAATCTTTTTTAAACGAAAAAAACCTTTGGACAGGGCCTTGTAGCAAACACTTTCATCCCATTGTTCCACCCTCCCCCCAAGCACGTTCACTCCTGACAGCACCTACTCCTCCGTCCACTGCCGTAAATGGTGCCAACATCCAACCAGACACGTGAAAAAATCCCCGCGCCCCGAGCACCCGGTTGCCTCGCCGACCCCCCGCGGCGTCCGGTGACCTGTCGGGAGGGTCAGGGGGGGGAGGGGAGGGGAGGGGAGGGGAGGGGAGGGGAGGGGCCTTGAGGAGGGGCGCATTATACGTTCTCAAAACGACAAGCTCCTTATGAGAATGGCGTTGTTGTATTAGTGCGAACTCGCGCTCGGCCTTTCACTTCTGCGGCGGCGGCTGCGGGAATACCAACACATTGCGAAATGCACGCGGACAGGACGCGCCGTGGCCGGGCGGAGTTGGGTTGGGTTGCGTCGCGGCGCGCGACGCCGCGGTCATCGCCGCGGCAAGGCCCGTCCCGGACGCGAGGCTCGACTCCAGGACCTCACAACGCCACTCCCCCCGTAGCGGTCACTGACCGGAGAGGGGGTCGGCGGCAAGCGGTGGGATTGATTGATTTTTTCGTGTTTTCGCGCGCGTCAACTGCTTTGGTCATTAGTCCCGTTAGTGTAGTCCATGTTCTTTTCTCGGGAGATGGTAGTGATCTTCCCCCACTGGAAGGCGAGATCCGATGCCAACCTACCGTCGGATAGTGGAGTTTCCCCCGAACCATCACTCTCCCACCAGCGGGGCACTCTCCCACAAGCTCTAAGCTCCCGACCGGTCTCCCGGAATATGTGGTAGTGTAGTGCATGTTAGTGTAAGAGTGTGTGTAAAGGGAGAGGATAGGACAAGGAAGAGAAAGGGAAGATAGCGCGCAGTCCGTAGCCCGTTTGTTAGGGTACTGCTCCGGCATTCGCCTGGTGTTGATCGGAGAAACCACGGAAAACTACCGATCAGAGCAGCCGACCACTAGAATTCTCATCCAGACAGCGACTGCATTCGACCTAGCTGAAAGAAGGCTAGTGTCGAAAATCCTGCCACCGTCAGCACTCGAACCTAGGACCTCCCGGTGAGAGGCAAGCGGTGTGACCTAAAGCGCGCAATGACGGACTGTACCTATGGGAAGTAATATGTGGCCGTGGGAAACGGAAACAAAACGTATTGGCATCAGTGCAATAGTTATTCTAGCCATTACGCTGATACAGAGCAAATAACGGTCGCGGTTGAATAATTGTTGGGACAGTTTTCAGTCCGAGGCGATAGCGAAGTTTACCACCTAAATCCATAATTATTGGTATGAATCATTCGCCGTTCAATACCGCTCGTAATTCCACCTTCTTAATAAGAAAAAAAAGTCATACAAATATATACAAGATATATATTTCATCAAATCGTACAAGGTATATACATACCATTTCTTTGAATATGAGTACTTTTAACCAATCTTAGATACAACTAATTTGGATCGATTGTTTTCAACAGAACGTGGACTTAAAGTCCTTAATGGACGTAGGCCATTAAGAGTATTTTTTGGTCTCTGGGTTTAGTTAGGTCGTGATGATATTAAAATTCAGTGTCACGAAAAATAATTTCATGTTTGATTATTTGCACCGCTTTTCAAACCAGTATAAATCTTGTCACAAGTATATTTTTACACTCTGCTAATACCTTACTGCCCGCGTACTGCAAACATTTAGTCACATTAGGCTCGTCATGCAGTAACAACGATAAAGATCTGAATAGTATCAAGAAATACGTCTCCTTAATCGTAAAAACGAATAAGAAGTTTGGAAAATTCCAGACAAAATGTAATCTTTAAATGAAGGACCTTCATTAGGTCACTAAAATAAGATATTTCAAAAATGATACGATTCCGATCTTCAATTGACGTTAAGAATTAATTCCCTTAAAGATAACATACTTTTTTTAAAGAAAATATAAAAAATAATTAAAAATTGCCAAGTTTGGAAACTCAGTCCATTTTTCTGTCTTATATAAAGACATAATAATATTACTGAAATAATTTATTATACAATTTTAAGAGTATATTTCATTCTCACCCGTTGTTTTTTAACTACTGATGATTTGAAGGGTTAGCGATTTTGATAGAGACAGTAGAATGAAAGAAAGGAAAAGAGAGAATACCGAGATCCCACTTTTTCCACCACAAATACCATGTGGACACATAGGGATTGGTAACAAGGGGAGCAAAGCAGGCGCTGGCCTACGCTATTACTTTTTTTCCCTAGGGCTTTTATCCAGCCGACAGCCGGTTGCCCTTTACGTCTCGAAGGGACGCATATTCGACCATACACTAGACAAACACTTGCTGACTCCTCTGATCTGGGGTCAGCAGAACGCGAGGCCCTCCGCGATAACACACACACACACAAAGTCAAGGGACAAACAACCATGCCCAAGGCGGAACTCGAACCCGCGACCCTTCGGACCGAAGCGCTGAGTCGGTACTCGCTCTTAGCCATCTCGGCCATCCAGGTCGGCCTACTCTATTACTACTTTCCAAAAACTTTATTGATCAAGACCTTCGATATTATAAATGTTTGTCAATATCTTCACGGCACCTATGTAGATGCGATAGTTGCCATCATATACCTTACCAATATTGTAGTATATGTTATTATTTTTTCACAGATTGTTCGCTCTGAAGCAGCTACGAACATACAGTCCACCATGCACGTGCGCAAGGATTTTGAAACCGTAATCACACAGAATTATCGTCTTCTACCGAGTTCTTGCGGTAGACGTAATCTCTTAGTTCTCTCTTGACCTTTTCGGGTGTAACGTCGCACAAAGGAATGGTATATTACCTCAGGGACTCTATTAAAGGGACGATTGCTGAAACACCCGACGTGAGAACATCGTGCCGGCGCTTTAGTGGCTTGTAGTTGTTACAAAGAGATGGATTTATTCAGTATCGTTTTTCTTCTTTTGTTAAGAACAAAAGTCACACTGATGTTTGAAATTCTCACATTATCAATGAATCTTATTTTATGAGACAAACACAATACAAACATTGTCTGAGAAAGGTCATAAAACGTGAGTAAATAGCCTTGTCTAAACCTCAAGCTATCTGCGAAAAAACAACTGAAATCAAAATTTCTTCGAAAATTGTTAAAAATACTCTGCTTTTCTGAAAGATTTAACAAGGTTAAACATAGTAGAAAGATTTATCAACTTTTTATATATAAAGTTATTATGAAGTTGCTATGGATTAAGAGTAAATTCAATATTCACAAAAATGTCAGTAAATTATTACAAAATCTACGTATCGGAATTGCGTCGAAATTGGAGAGCAGTGTTTTTATCATATTTAAGTTTCTCAACATTCATATTTGGTTTTTGTGAATGACTTCTTTTCATAATGGGTAAACATTGCTAAAAGGACGTTTCCCTGCACAAGCATGGAACAATAGTACTGCAACGTCATAATCTACAAAGGGCACGAGAACGTTTAGATGCCGAGCGATATGCTTTCTCGCACATGTTACAGCATAGTCTGCGCAACGGTTTCGCAAGGTGTCCCTCATCTGCACACAAACGTCTTTTAATTCGCAGCGTTTGTCAGAGCAGGCGCACAGCTACTGCACTTTCTTCAGAGATGCGTCGCAGTGCATGAGGGAGAGGGGGAAAGGATTGGTGTTTGTGAATGAAGATGGATCAAAGAGGCATATTACTGTGTAGAGGAAAGTGAGGGATTCTACGCAGCATGCTTATGAAAAATGAAAAGAATGTATTCTATTAATTTGTTGTAATTAAAATGTATTTATATAGAAATATTATTAAAAATTAAACGGAGAGTAGAATTTCTGACTTTCCAGAGAATGTTATAGCGGCCTTGGCATTTGGAAGGATTTGACTAAGATTATTTGGTTGTCAGTGAAAGGATGATTACAGAATGTATTTCAAAATGTCACGAATTTAAGTTGTATGAAATCAATGTGCAATTTCTTTGTCGTTTCCTAGTTCTTCAGAAATGAAACCGATTATTGCTAATCCACCACTCAATGATAGTGCAGGACAAAGGTGGTGAATCAGGTGTATGGAAGGCGGAGGACACAATGCCGTCGATGGTAATGGCGGCGGCAAAAGTTGCAGGAGAGGCTACCGTTTCGAAACGCTCCCACGCGAAGACATGTTAATTGTGGTGTCCGCAGCCACCGCTCGTCCAGAGGTTGCGTCACGGAAAATGAGATAAACGTTTGTACTTCATCACGGGGCCAACACTACGGAAAACTATGTGTTGTGGAACGAAACACATGTGAGTTATTTTGTGGGCATTACATTGTTTAGTTGTGACTCAAGGAGGTGAGCATAGGAAGATATCATGTTTCATGGTCAGGGGAAAGAGATCCCTATTTTACACAGCAACATTATGCCTCGGCAAAAGAGACGTCTTGAGTAAATTTGTAAAGATGTGTAAGGAGAAAGAGTCTGTATCCTTCCGAGGTCTCACACAGCAACATTATTCACAGGAGTTCATTACATTATTACACAAGAACGCATGAGGTTACCATCATAAGATTCAAGCGATTTAAACGATACTTTTTGTTCTGAAATTTAAATGAATCTGTTTTTTTAAATTGTTTTAATTATTAATTTACTAATGAGACTCATTAAGTGGAAACTAAGTACATTTACAAGTAATATTGTTGATTGAGACGGAAATACAAATATTTAGTTATATTATTGTTGATTGAAATTAGTTTTTCCATTTTGTTTCGTTTACCTGCCAGATTTCCGCAAATTTTACTTCATTCACGAAGAATAAAGAACATCGATCCAACTTTTGCACATTTAAAATTAATAGCACTTTTTCCCAAAATTGTGTGGTAGGCGCATCGGTACGAAAAACATATACAGTACGCAATGATAAAATCTGATCAAAAATCAGTTGTAAAATTTATTCAATGCTGATTTCTAATTTCCCGACTGTTTATGACTCACAATATATTAGAGTGATGTACTTATCTCCATTACATATACTTCTACAAATATTTCGAAGAAATTGCAGAGAATTAAAATAAAGGGTGATTCCTAAAAACGATCAGAGTCTAATATTCACATGCTATATATAGCATTATAGGGAAAGAATGCATGATTAGATTTGTCCAATATATATTCTAGTCTCATAGTAAATAAATAGGAAATTTACGAGGTAACAAAGATTGGAATAAAGACTTAAATCTTAAAACTTAAATTATGGAGAATGACGAGAATGTATCTCTGATCGTTTTTAGCAGTCATATGTCAAATATGGTGGAATGACGTTATTTTTAGAATGATTCTTTCTCTCTTATCAAACAATAAATTTCATTATCTGGTCTCTGAGTGCCAGATATTTGGACGTAAGTGATTTATGATAACTGGCTAAGAAACAGTTGATAAGGGATCTTTAATATTTGTGTGGCAACATTGTAGGTGAAGTTTCTTGTGATCTTGACGTTCCCGTGAGTTTCCAAAAATGGAGTTCACCTACTTCATCCCTGTCAACCAGACAACTCCCACGACTGGTTAGAGAGAAAGATATGTGTAAAGTCCCTGTCTATAGATTCATCTTTAATTCACTCCACCAAGCTCTGAGTATATCAGGAATGAAGATAAGTTATCCATTTTCTTTAAGGTTTCGTCTGGAGAAAACCTGTCGTCTGTTTATCGTACGCTTTTTTGACTTGTAGGGAGAGAGAGGAAAAACAATTATAAATGGATAACGTTGATGGTGGATCAATTCACCACTGTTTGCTATAAAACTACAAAAATGCTTAAATATGCTTTAAGTTGAACAAAGATGACGAGAAAGGATTTGAAAAGTGTTAGGAGAAATAAGAAATATGTTTATTTCCAAGCTTTGAACAAATTGTTGGCATTAAATATTAATTGGAAATATTTTTATAAATGTCGTATTAAATAAATTTAACAATACTTTAGAAAACAATGATGAATAAAATTGTTATTTTATAACATTTTTGCAAATAAAGTAAAATACTAAATAGGAATCACTGATGTTTATTTAAAAAAATGCACCTGAGGGAAGGGGCCTTCAGTCGTTTCTCTCAGAAGCCATTGATATATTTCTACAGTTTTTACTAATTGTGTTCAGCAATGAAATTTATTCCATTTTTAATTGTATGTTGTAACAACAACAATTTGACGAAGAAAATTTAATTTTAGTTCAAGTTAAATGAAAAATTATTTATAAGAAAACAAAGTTGGCTGGGCCCTACAGCTTCTTTAACATATATTCTGATTGCGTCACTTAATCTTTCTGTACACTTATTATTTTTTACGCGAATTATATTTTACCTCTCAAAGACATTTTTGATTTAATTATGCATTTTGCATTTAATTTCACATTTCCAAGCTCAATTTCGTATTCGCCAAAAACCTTGACTCACGCACAAAGTCCTTCCACGCCCGAAGTTTTGAGAAGTTATTTTCAAATAAATCGATAAAGGCCTTCAACCAACATGAGCTTTCGTCCCATCTTTCCTCTACATGAACTGTGAGGCTGCCTCACCGCAACCTGTGAATCCGGGACATCAATAAGGACCACGCCAAGACGCGTCCTTGGCGTCTGGTCGGACGGACAAGAAGGCCGACGCGTCGCGAGAGAGGACGAGGACAATCTGAGGACCAAAACCCTCATCAGGCAAATGGGAAACTTTCGTGAATCCTCTTTTTGATGTGCTGATGACAAACCTGTACAGTGAAACTAGGATCTGTAAATCACGTTAGTGCAATTACCATGTTGTTGACAACATTAAGACCTAGCAATTGCGATCAAAAGAGTGGCGATTTTGATAATAACAAAGATATATTTCCCTAAGGAGAACTTAATAATTGCAAATATCCCTGTGTCCTTGTCCTAGGTTCAGTAAACTCTGTGTCTGCAATGTCCGTGTTGACGACCAGAAAATTCAAACGAACGATAGTAATCCAAATAGCGTCGATTATGATAATGACAAATATATATTTTCCTAAGGAAAAACCGACTAGGATGCTAACTACACACAATGACTACTATGAGTGGGAATAATAATGACTATAAATGTCAAATAGACATGTATTCACTTACTTAATCGATATCATTACACTACCGTTGCCATTATCAATTAGAGAGATACATTTATTATTTCTGGAGGTAGGTTTATACAACCTGGTGGCAGAATACTACAATGTACTTATTACTAGGACTGTGATTTATATGCATTTGCGTATTATTTCTGTTAACTAAACCATCCTATTTCTACAAATTGTATAGATTTTGAGGCATTTAGAATCAATTTAAGTTATTTTTAATTCGCATGTATCACCCTAATTGCATATTTTCGTATATTTGGGCCATATTTGCATATTTGTGTTACATATTCACCCCTTAACCGCGAAAAAATGCCCAACAGTTACAGTTCCGTCAGCGAGTAAGCGGTTCTGACAGTTCTCTCGCCACGTGCTATGTGGTCACTAGATTGTATTATAATTGAGAGGAAGTCATATTTTTGTTGCAATACCTATATTTTTTTTATTATGTGAAATGTTCATTAACCACATCTCCCATTATATTCCTAAGAAATGACTGTTCTTCAAAATTAAGCCCTTGATTTAATGTTTGTCACTAGTAACAATTTATTTGATTTCTGTATCTTTTTTTGCTGTACATATATTTTCCACATTACACTTCTTGTTTTTACACTTACACATTACATTACACGATTTAACATATTTTCCTTTTTTAATTGCATATATATATATATATATATATATATATATATATATATATATATATATATATATATAGGGAGAGTCACGTAACTCTAGCACCTCCTGTAACTTGAACGGTTCAAGTTATTGCAATGCAGTTTTCACGAAAGTAGATGAGGGAATGGGACTAATTGACACGTGTATTTATTTATATTTTACCACTTGTATTTTACGAGATATTTGAGGTAACTTTGTTTTTTCAAATGGAACAATACATATTGTTTCAGTCTATCATGACGATAGTAAAAAGAGGAATTCAATGATATACATATTGTCATATGTTAGATAAGCATTTGTTTGAGTAATTTTGATCTTTTTGCGACTCATATTTAACGGATTACAGTTAGAATTATTAATACAACGTAACTTTCAATTATTATCGTCTCTGCCCTGTGCACGGTCCGTTCCCATTCCAGCCGTGCGTCCGGCAGCCGCCTGTTGACGGAGGCGGAGAAATTCGAGCCAAGGGGCGGGGAGCGCGGAGCAGAGGAATGTCAAGGGTCGCACCTGATTTACGCTCAAAGTCTCCCACTGTGAGAGGCGGGGGGCGATGGAGGGGGCAGCGGTGGCGGCGGGGCCGAGGCAGACGGGGAAGCGAGAGCGATCTGCCAGGTCATGAACTCGACTTCGCGGGCAGCGGAGTCTCTGACTACGTGTGACCGATGATTTTTGCGCGAGGATAAATTTCAGTGGTCATTGTGCGTGAAAAGTTGTATGTGAAACTGTTGTTATGAAATGGGTTGATGTGATGTCACAATCCGTCAGGCGCGGTAAAATTGATGGAACGTATTTTTTTAATCTGGATTTCTTACGAAGAAAACTTCGAGTTCGATTTTCCATGGACGAGTGTAATTTTTTAATGTAGTAGTAAAAACGAACATAGCAGATTGGCACTTTCAAAATCACACCTTTCTACCTTATTTAACGGAGGCGAGCCGAAGAAATAAGAGAAATCTTGTTAGAATTTACTGCATTTCTTTTGATTTAACACCCGTTAAAATTTCCTTATCTGAGACGGATCACAAAGTCTGAGTTTTAAACTTTATTACCAAAATGAATAGTTTACTGCTTCAAAGAGAAATTGCAGTCTTTCTACGATTAAGTAAATTATAATAGTATCTCAATGGAGGTCATTTGATTATGTAAACATGGCTAGTGTATGTTTATTCCTAAAAGAGATGAACGGACACAGAAGAACTGTTGTACTGTAAAGAGCTCTGAATGTAAGAAATAAAAGCATACGTCATAATGCAATCAGAGTTTCTTAAGAAACTAATAAGGAAAAATTAAAAGATTTCAACTTCGAAATGGGATTTCAAATTATGACTTTAAAGATGAAAAAATCTCACGTGCTCAACATCAAATTCGAAAACAATGTATTTACATTGCCTGTAGTTCGTGGCTTTACATAGCGTCAAAAATCAAGGCCTTTGCGACGGCACTTCATCAACGAACAAACCAGTTTCACTCATGAATTAATCGTTTGACCTCCAGACAGCTGCAATGGAAAGAGTCTACGATTAAGAAAGCGGGAAGTGAGGAACTCGAATGCTGTGATCACCATTATTCGGTAACGGCTAAACATCACGAAATAGGTATCTCACGCCATGGGTGACTATCAAAAAATAAATGTCAGAGACGGTTGGCATTCAAAAAAGGATTTTCAATTCGTTTGTCGCATCGGCTTTCTCTCCCTATTTCTCACTTCTAAGATTAGAATTTTTGTCCATAGATAGTTTCGTAAAATCAAATATGTTTTTTAATTTACCAAAACAGTTCACATCTCAACAATTCTACCTCTGAGAAGCCATTCTCGATTGTATTGCAATTTGTGATTGAATTTTATTCATTGAACTATTAATTGAATTTTTTTCATTTTATCTAAAAAAAGATAAACACATTATTCCCTGGCTCATTAGAAATGGTGGATGTTTAATAATAAAATTATGTAAAATTAAATTTGAAATTCATAAAAATGTCAACACTTTATATGAAAAACGCCTATCGTTAACATAAAAGTTGTATTTGTATGCAATGTGACTTAAGGTATTTTTAGTGAGTAAATGTTTTATTTTCGGCAATCAGAATCACAAATAGTCCTATCTAGTATCTCGGGCATTCGCATTGTCCCCCACATATATTAAGAGTTGTAAAGAAACTTAATTTCATTCAAGGTGTTAATTTATTGAAAATAATATGAAGAGAAACATGGTTGAGTTTGTAAGAGTCTGGAGAGAATGAAATGATCAAATCAACATTTCCAAACACATACCAACGAGAAGTATCAAATTCAAACTAACAAGGACGACATTTCACTTCATAATATAACTCGAAAGGTTTCTCCATTCCCCTAACATATAGTTTGAAAACGAGGCAAAACAATCCCTACATCATGCATTTCATCCTCTTTTATTAACTGGTAATCACCTCCTACAGGAAAAAAATCATCATTTCACAAACGACATAAAGCCCAGAGGCGGGATGGCCGCCGGCAAAGCCCTCCAACAAAAGACTAGATCACACGATCAGTTCCGTCTTCATAAGGTCAAAATACATCTTATACTTTTTCGTTCGTTAACGGTTCGATTGAGGATGGCGTCTGCGTCCAGTCCCCTTTCCCCGCCGCAAGAGGTCGTTAGCGGTGGCATTCGCGTTTCGCCGCGTAATGGCGGCTGCCGTCGAAGGATCCTCCCGCGAGGACATTAAAATCTCTTCAGAGGCGCAGCGAGGGCGGCGAATTCGGCGCAGAGCGTGCGGCTGCGCACGGCGGGCGTTGCGCAAGGCACGCGTGGCGCAACGGGGACGAGCGTGGCCCGTCTGCGCAGCGCAGCGCCACGACGCGCAGCTAGTTATATATAGAAGTTAGTTTTATTATATATATACCAAACCAATATATATATATATATATATATATATATATATATATATATATATATTGGTTTGGTTGATTTATTAGTGATTCCGGGCACGTCAACTAACGAGGTTATTATTTCCGTAAGTGTAGTGCATGTGTTTCATCGGGAGATGGCGGTGATCTTCCCTCATTGGATGGCCACATCCGGCGCCGACCTACCGTCGGCTAGCGAGGTTTTCCCCCAACCAAGACTCTCCCACCAACGGGGCACCGCCCCAGCCGGGACAAGTTCTAAGTCCCCGACCGGTCTCCCGGCATGTGTGGAGTAGTGCATGTTAGTGTGCATGGAGTAGTGCATGGAGTAGTGCATGTGTGTAAGGGGTTAGGATAGGACAGGAAGAGGAAGGAAAGATCGCGTGCGGTCCGTGGCCCGTTTGTTAGGGTACTGCTCCGGCATTCGCCTGGTGTTGATCGGAAAAAAACACGGAAAACTATCGATCACAGCAGCCGGCCTCTACAATTCTCCTCCAGATAGCGACTGAATTCTACCTAGGGGACGAGATAATGATGAAAATCTTGCCACTGTCGGGACTCGAACCTAGAACCTCCCGGTCAAAGGTACTGCAGCGACATCAGTTGATGCACTGAGCCACTTCTCCCGGTGTATAGATAGAGATGGTAGATTGTTGCAATACATTTTTGCTTAAAATGCGAAATGTTACCAAACGCTGTAATAGACATGTAATTGTATGTTTGACGGTCAGTGCAGTATAATTTTGAAGATTTTCAATTTGTGATAAAATCCTAAATCGCATACAAACGACGAAATGGTCGAGAATCTGCGATATACGAGTAATATCTGCATTGTATTTTATGGTGTCCTTCGTGTTCGCGAACTAGTGGTGCAATATCGGCAACAACACATCGATGCTTGAAAACATTTAATTTGAGAGTAGCCTTGTTTATTAATTGATAATTAAAATTCAAATGTCAAAACAAAGAAAAAATAAGAACAATTATAAAAACTGATCCCGAAAGCCTGAGCCCAGGACATCTCAAGGTATCTCAACTTCCTGAAATGTTCCCTGTACTGAAAAGGTCACGGGAATTATAGGAACGCCTTACGCCTACTTCTTACGCTTTTATATTTGTTGAAGTTCACATATGACGAAATATGAATTTAGTTTCCCTTATTTCCTCATTTTAATGGGAAATCTAGAAAGCATTAAAATAATGTTAGTATAAAGAGTCCTCCCTTTATTAGTAACTTTCTAAATAAATGCTAAAAAAATTAAATTTTTATAGTGCTATAAACTGCTACAGGCTTGTTTTCAAAATGAGATTTTTAAAAAAATTTAGAGTGTTAAATTCTCCCTTCACTGTATATAAACAATACAGGGCACATTGAACATTCTCTATTAATGAGAGACAATTGCTAACTAGCGAACTTAGTGGCCTGACCTGAAAAATCTGCCACAAATTCAAATTTCAAAACATTAAAAAAATCTTTTGGAGTTCCGTGGTTTAATAATAGACCTATATTTACATTAGTATTACTATCATTTTAAATTTTAATTTTGTATTTTTATATTGAATTTTATATTTTTGGAATATAAAAGAAAATGTACATATCACAAGCAATACAAAACAGTGATTTGATAATTTAATATCTGCATTTAATTGGAAAATGATAAGTATATACATGATGAGCATGAAGTCTGTGGACTATAGACTTCGTGACTTACAACTTCTCATCAGGAGAAAATCGAAAAAAACCATTCTTCTACATTTCATAATTTGTGCATTCAAACACATCTCACACCTTCCCAGTCATATAAAAAAGTTACTAACGACCAAACAAAAATTTTTTAATCACTCTGCGAAATGAAAGTAAAGGTAATCGTAAGTAAACTAAAACATCTTCCAAACTCCTGCACTTCGTACTTGATATCACAATGGTTATGACAGGTCGGAGCACTATCGTCGCTAGCTTCAAATGTCTCCCGTGATATTGCATAGTGGAATGTATTAGAGAGTTTGTGCACGCCATAACAGGCAGCACTATCGATCTTCTGCGAATGCGCAAATGCACTAAAGTGATGCAAAACTTCAATTGCGCATGCGCAGAAGATCGATAGTGACTTAAGCGTACCTTAAAGCACTATCGATCTTCTGCGCATGCGTAGATGCACTAAAGCGACGCGAAACTTCAACTACGTCACTGCAGCGCCTCTGACCGGGAGGTCCTAGGTTCGAGTGCTGACGGCGGCAGGATTTTCGACACTAGCTTTTCAGCTAGGTCGAATTCAGTCGCTGTCTGGAGGAGAATTCTAGAGGCCGGCTGCTCTGATCGGTAGTTTTCCGTGGTTTCTCCGATCAACACCAGGCGAATGCCGGAGCAGTACCCTAACAAACGGGTCACGGACTGCGCGCCATCTTTCCTTCCCGTTCCTTGTCCCTACCCTTTCCCCTTAGCACTATTTGATAAAGTCACTCGGGAAGACTGACCGTTTGCTGAGACGCGCATGCGCAGAAGATCGATAGTGCTTTAACGTTCGAGGGTGCACAAACTCTCTATTGTCTCTATAGTATTTGATAAAGTCACTCGGGAAGACTGACCGTTTGCTGAGACGCGCAGATGATTGGCCCGCCGGGGAATGCCCTTGAGCGTCAAAGTAAAAGTGGGTGCCCATGTCATTATTTTTAGTGGGTCCAGCTGGCAAAGGTCCGGGATGTGCAAGCCGTATTGTAATTTGAGAAATCTACGCCGGGGAAAAACCTCGCATTATATCGCTTTTTGCACTCCTTAATTTGAGATCTTCATAAGGCTTCATTGGTAGCCTGTAGCAATCAGAAAGGTCACGTATAACTTGAGGGTATCTTTGAGTAGTAGTTGCCCTACGGCTGTTTGTTACAGCTTTGGAGACAGCGCCCCAAGATGCATCTGACCTTTCCCAATTGTGATTACTACAAAAAATTAAGTTAGCTCATGAGAATACAATTTAATTTCCGAAACAATGGTATTCACTGGTTGAAACGTAATTTGATAATTGTAGATATGTCAACAAAACATTTACTCTTCATTTTACACACATATTAAGAGTGCTCGGATAAAATAGAAGCATTCATATACATTACCATTAAGAGTTTAAATTATCATTTTACTCCGCTAGTATTCTTTTTTTTTATTTCGAGGCATCTCAATCCATTAATTAATATTAATTATTACTTCAATTATTTAGTTACTCGACTGTGACATTCAAAAAAGACAATATCATTATTTAAAACATTAAAGTATTTTTAAGTACTGTCTGAAAAACTAAAAGAAGCGACTGACATTTTTATAAGACCAATACAGTTAGCAGCTACCTTTTAAAGCGTTCAATAGAATTTGCATGGGGCATAACAGACTGGCATCCAAATCTAAAGAGCATTGTTCACAGATTGTAGGCTACCCTTGTCATCTCAGATGAGGTTCGTATGCCATATAAACAAACTCAGAAGTCAATAAAGACTACTGTGAGGCCACGTTTATTTAAATCAAACAGAGGAGCTTTACAACGGCCAACGTCAACGTACCAAAGACCAGATTTCGCGGAACCAAGCAAGATGTAGCCCGCAGAAAATTCTAGGAATGTAATTTCAAACACTTTCCTCGGAATGTTAATCTAGAAATTTTCCATTGTAGAATTCACAACTAACATGGAACGAGGGATGTAATTCAAGGGATTTGTCAGAGTATAAACAATTAAAAAATTAGTTTCGGAATCTTTAAATTCCATCATCAGGGCTATTGTGCAACTTCTAGAAATTCTTCAGCAAAAATGTTAGTTGCATTTACATTCCAAAGTGTATTTAAGTAAGAAATTCAATGATAATACGGTTTGATTTGAAGTCATAATATTCTTTTATTTTTTCAAGATTTTTAGAAGAAATTTCTGATCTGATAAAAATGTAGGCACAACCACTTCATAGAACCTGTAAATATTTTTTTGATTTTGAATATTATTCCCTGCTGTTTTGAGTATGCGAACTTTCACATGAGGCCCCACAAAAAACTAATCAAAAAATGTGCAGTGGCACCGGAGATATTACATGTAACCGTAACCGTCGGATACACACAATAATATGTTGACGGATGTAGCAGGCAACATGTACACTTACTGAGGCAAACGCGAAAAACCTTATTGAACAAAATTCTCGCTATGTAGACTGAATTCTTTAAAGTCTCCAAGTCCAAGACACTCATTCTTTGGCACTCGCAGTCACACGGTTAAATATTGTCTGGGCACAACAAAGTAACGTCTCAAAAGTCGTTACTTTTAAGTTAAGTGAAGAAATATGTTTAGAAAAAAATGACAAAAAGAGTTTACAAGACCTATTTAAGGTACTGTTTATTGATTAAAACGCATTTTTGTATGGAAAATAATAGTCTTCGTTGCGAATAATACGGTCCTCCAGCACAATGACAATTTTTGAGATGTCACGTTTCTTGTACATTAACGATATGCGCAAGGTGACAAGAAACTTCTAGATGTGAAGAAGAATCTCACGTATGTTCAACAAAAATTGAAATAGCGGTGGTAAAGATGCATTAGAGATCCAAAACACATTTGTTTAACTTCCGAAAATTAGAAGGTGCGAAACGATAATATTATTTAATTTGATTATCATATCTCGAACATAATGCAGACTATGCAGAAACACACAAACAGCACTGGAGAAAGCGATGTATAACATAATATGTCACAAACCATCTTGTTGAGAAATGGATATTTCCCCTGAAATACTATTTGACAAAGTACTTGAAATTAGTTATATGGTAGTATAACATTTGTCACATTTAAAGAATCAAAATAATTCAATCATATTAGTGTGCGAATAAGATTTCATACCGAAGTATTTCCTACTTCCCCAACGAAACTTGTTTCCATCTCATTCAAAACACTTTGAAAATTACATGCAATCAACATTCGTCAAGTATGTTGTGAGAGTAAAATTGGGTAGAGACTATTTATGGCAAACTATTGATCGGTTACGGCGTCAGCTGCTTTCAACGTAATGGCAGACATCGTTTGCTGCCTCCGCGTGTCCTTAACTGTCAACTTCCAACTGCACCGCCATCCATCGAAGGGGAATTGAGAACATGATGCAACGCTCAGAGATAAATCACCGATGAGAAATCGAGAGCTCGAGACATAGAACCTCCCACGTTGAGCCAGGTGGCCGCAGTGAATCATGCAATTTTCACTGTGCTGGAAAAGTTACAGAGAAGATACAATGAGTGAATACATTTCAATGATGGCGTTCTGGAAATCAGCGAGGGTCAATGAAGACGAAAGGAAGAGGGCTTGTATGGCACTGTTGATGATGAATTGCGATCTTTGTTATTTGGTTTGTAAAATTTTACTCTTGCTTAAAATCTTAAGAAACAGAAAGAGAATTCGTTTTACAAACGGCAAACTTTATCTCCACAATGGTAAAAGGGTGCCTGTAATTCGCGCACAAACATATGTTAAAGCATATCCTATCAATTACATGTCTGTTGTAGACAAACGTTGCAAAAATATGTGGACTACAATGTATAATCAGATAATATATTGAGAAAGCGATATCGGTAGGAATGTTGTTTTTTCCTATAGGAAAATAATATTTAGTAAATACACGTTCGCTTAAGTATGTCAAATTCTAAGAATGATCGACGTAACCACAAAGCTGATGTATTGACACCAATTACACGTGGGTGGCCTTATAATTTTAAAATATATAAGAGCTTTTATACTTTAATTTACAATCCTGACCGTGAACCACACTTTTGTTATAACTTCTCAACCGAACGAAATAAAGCAAGAACACAAATTGTATATAATTATGGCTATCAGTAACATCGGTTTCAGTAATTTGATTTCAATGAATTTTCTTAGAATTCACCACTATCGTATTACCATTATAAAGTCCACAGATCACTGAGAATTAAATAACAGTTCATAGAATTGTTATGATGAAGGCTCTTTATAAAACACTGAGCGAAAACATCTTCGCATCTATTTTCCACCAGCCGTCACTAACATTCACACTCAATTCCTCTAACCTCTATCACAATCCCTTTATCGGCCTCATCCGACGTCCTGCAAAGCAATTGGCGGAGTCGACCGATTCCTAACAGGCGACCGGGCAGTGGCGAAGGCACGAAGCAAGTCCATTGACAACTGATAATTATATAACAGTTCATAGAACTGTTATGATGAAGGCTCTTCAAAAAACATTAAACCTAAACACCTTCGCATCAATTTTCCACCGGCCATCACTAACATTCACACTCAATTCTCCGAACCGAACTATCACAATCGCTGTAACTACACCACACAAGCCCTGCAAGGCGATTGGCGGAGTCGATGGATTCCTGATATATTTGGGTTTTCGTAACGTGGCCGATGACATTACGTCATTTTTACACCTCCTGCCTGATAAAATGAATCTTTATAACAGTGATAAGCACATGTTTGAGGCCATGAGCCCTGTTGAGAAGGACGTTCGCGAATAAATTAAAAAGATTTATTTTATAAGGCGGGAGGTGTAAAAATGACCTAACGTCATCCGCCACGTTACGAAAACCCAAGTATAGGCGACCGAGCTGCGGCGAAGGCGCGAGGCAAGTCCATAGATAACTGAGAATTATATAACAGTTCATAGAACGGTTGTGCGTTCCATCTTCACATCTACTTTCCACTAGCCTTCACGAACATTCACACTCACTTCCTCTAACCGAACTATCACAATCCCTTTATCGGCACCACCCAAAGTCCTGCAAAGCAATTGGCGGAATCGATCGATTCCTAAGAGGCGACCGAGCAGCGACGAAGGCGCAAGGCAAGTCCATTGATAACTGAGAATTATATAACAGTTCATAGAACGGTTATGATGAAGGCTCTTTATAAAACATTGAACGAAAACATCTTCGCATCTACTTTCCACCAGCCTCCACAAACATTCACACTCACTTCCTCTAACCGAACTATCACAATCCCTTTATCGGCACCACCCAAAGTCCTGCAAAGCAATTGGCGGAGTCGATCGATTCCTAAGAGGCGACCGAGCAGCGACGAAGGCGCAAGGCAAGTCCATTGATAACTGAGAATTATATAACAGTTCATAGAACGGTTATGATGAAGGCTCTTTATAAAACATTGAACGAAAACATCTTCGCATCTACTTTCCACCAGCCTCCACAAACATTCACACTCACTTCCTCTAACCGAACTATCACAATCCCTTTATCGGCACCACCCAAAGTCCTGCAAAGCAATTGGCGGAGTCGATCGATTCCTAAGAGGCGACCGAGCAGCGACGAAGGCGCAAGGCAAGTCCATTGATAACTGAGAATTATATAACAGTTCATAGAACGGTTATGATGAAGGCTCTTTATAAAACATTGAACGAAAACATCTTCGCATCTACTTTCCACCAGCCTCCACAAACATTCACACTCACTTCCTCTAACCGAACTATCACAATCCCTTTATCGGCACCACCCAAAGTCCTGCAAAGCAATTGGCGGAGTCGATCGATTCCTAAGAGGCGACCGAGCAGCGACGAAGGCGCAAGGCAAGTCCATTGATAACTGAGAATTATATAACAGTTCATAGAACGGTTATGATGAAGGCTCTTTATAAAACATTGAACGAAAACATCTTCGCATCTACTTTCCACCAGCCTCCACAAACATTCACACTCACTTCCTCTAACCGAACTATCACAATCCCTTTATCGGCACCACCCAAAGTCCTGCAAAGCAATTGGCGGAGTCGATCGATTCCTAAGAGGCGACCGAGCAGCGACGAAGGCGCAAGGCAAGTCCATTGATAACTGAGAATTATATAACAGTTCATAGAACGGTTATGATGAAGGCTCTTTATAAAACATTGAACGAAAACATCTTCGCATCTACTTTCCACCAGCCTCCACAAACATTCACACTCACTTCCTCTAACCGAACTATCACAATCCCTTTATCGGCACGACCCAAAGTCCTGCAAAGCAATTGGCGGAGTCGATCGCTTCCTAAGACGTGACCGGGCTGCGGCGGAGGCGCGAGGCGACTGTCGCTGGCCTGAGCGAGACGGCGAATGTGGAGCAGTTGCCCCACCCGCTCGTTCTTCATGGCACTGACCAGCGCACGGCGCGGCGAGTCGAGGCGGGGCGCGGCGCTGCTTGGCGCCGAGCAAGGTCAGGGCCGCGCGCGCCTTTCGCGGAATGTAGTGCATCAGCCACTCGCCGTCTCGCTCGCGCGGGCGCGGACCCAAACAAACAGCGCGCGAGAGCGCCCTCTGCCGTACAAGAGTCCTCTTACGGAGCACTCGGTGACTGCTCTCGTTCCGAGGAGAGACTTTTTTTTGTTTATTAAAGTCGCATCGACAACTGAGGTCATTAGCGACTACTTTAAATACAACTTTATGTTGTGTGTGTATGTGTGTGTATGTGTGTGTGTGTGTGTGTGTGTGTGTGTGTGTGTGTGTGTGTGTGTGCGCGCGCGTGCGTACGTGTGTGTGTGTGTGTGTGCGTGAGTGGAGAGAGGCAGACATTATATGTGTTTTTAATGTTATAGTAATAAGAGTTTTTCAACAGAAACTTTGCCGTTTTTCTCGCAGCTAGCTTGTCTCTTTTCTAGCACTTTAGATATTAGTGTGCCTGTTACAACTTGATTTCTTTGAAAATATTGCTGGATGAGAGACTTATTAAGGGTATGTTTTTACTTTCTCGCTGTCGCTTCACCAGTAGAAAGAAAGTAATGTAATGCTGCGCGAAAAAATGGCGAAGTTTTGTTTGAAAACTGTTATTACAGGACCCTGCTGACGAAAAAGTGAATATATCCAGTTGCTAAATTTAGACAAAAATTCTGTAACACGTGGTGTAGCCAGAATTTATATTTTATGGGTCTTGATCCAAAAAAATCGAATGACGGGAAAACGTCCGTCTGTCGGTCCATGCGTCCGTCCGCCCGTGCGTTTATGAACAACGCTAACGGCTAAACCGTTCAGCCAATTTTCTCCAAAATTGTTATCCCCTAACCGATCTGACTGATGTCGCAGCTTCTTGAATTTGAAACCGATTTTTCAATTTTTGGGGGTACTTTACATTCATGGGACATTTTCAAAATTTTAAAAAAATGGCTCCATCGATTTTAATTAAATTTTGTTTTTGGATAGTGTGAAGGACGTTCAAGAGAATGGTGCAGGTCTCATGTTCGTTGACCACTCTGACTTTTCGAAAATTGCAAAAGTTCCAAATTTTTTCTCCGATTTCCTACAACTACAATTATGAAGATAGTATATATTTTTTTCCTTAATGAAATCTGTTTCTTAACGATAGATTTTAAAATAGGTCAAGTAGAATTTTTCGAAAATTTGAGTTCTTTTTGCGTAATTTTGCTTGAAAGTACGGGCGAAAAAGTACGTGCTGTTTTAGCATCACTAGTTTTTTACGACAGTTGACGTCGCATGTCTCTGAGCAATTATTTCATAAATTTCTTCCTAAAGCCCGTTTTAGCCACGGACCTTTTTTCTTAGTCTGGACGTTTGTTTTTACGCGGTACTGTTCAAATATCGAAAACGGTATTCTCCCCTGCCTGAGCCTAGTTTAATTCTCACGTAAGACTACGTGGCGACATTACTAGCAAGCTCCGACTGCCTGACCTTTTCTTCAGCTACAGGAACTGAGACGACTTAAAGGAAAGCTACAACTATGTTTGGCCCATCCGGGAATCGAACCCGGACACAACCGAAATTACATAAGGGGAAGTTAGTAGGCTGCCCACGCCCATCCCCATCCTAGATGTAGAATATTCAAAACTCGCGGTATTCAGGTTGTTGTAGAGCACGAAACTCCCAACGCGTTCTCCGTACAAACCTGCCGGCGCAGGCGCAGCATGAGCCCAGCGGAAGAGAAAACGCGGCGCGTGGAGCTCGGATGAGCATGCTCTCCACGAACGTACTCATCCCCCGGCCACGCCCCGAGCGAGACGGGCGCGGCGCCTCGCCTCGCCTCGCCTCATAGACGCCTCTGCCGCAGCCTGGAGAAAGTGTTCAACCGGGAGGCATCAACGTGCGGTGCTGTATCGCCCCACAGCCTCAACACAAACTTCTATATTTCTTTCAGTTGGTTGGTTAGTGATTCCGGGCTCAACAGCTTAGGTCATTACTCCCGTTAAGTGTAGTGCATGGTTTTTCCTCCCACTGGATGGCGAGAAACGTCGGCTAGAGGGGTTTCCCCCTAATCAGGACTCTCATATCAGCGGGGCACCGCCCCAGCTGGGACAAGCTCTAAGCTCCCGACCGGTCTCCCGGAATATGTGGTAGTGTAGTGCATGTTAGTGTACGTGTGTGTGTAAGGCGAGAGGATAGGACAAGGAAGAGGAAGGACAGATCGCGAGCGGTCTGTGGCTCGTTTGGTAGGATACTGCTCCGGCATTCGCCTGGTGTTGATTGGAGAACCATAGGAAACTACCGATCAGAGCAGTCGGCCGCTAGAATTCTCCTTCAGACAGCGACTGAATTCGACCTAGTTGAAAAGCTAGTGTCGAAAATCCTGCCATTGTCAGGACTCGATCCTAGGACGTCCCGGTCATAGTATATTTCTTCCGCTAAACCGGGAGAAGTGGCTCGTGGCATGAAATAATATCGTTGCAGTGTCTCAGACTAGGAGGTGCTAGGGTTTGAGTCCCAACGGTAGCAGGATTTTCGACATTTGCTACATAGCTAGGCCGAGTTCAGTCACTATCTGGAGGAGAAATCTATCAACCGGTTGCTCTGCTGAGTAGTTTTCCGTGGACTCTTCCTTCAACACCAGGCAAATGCCGGAGAAGTACCCTAACAAACGGACCACGGATCGCGCGCGATCATTCCGTCCTCTTCCTTGTCCTATATCCTCACCCTTACACACACACAAGCAGTACTCATGCTGGAGATCGGTCGGGAGCTTAAAGCTTATCCGGGCTGAGGCAGTGCTACGTTGGTGAGAGATACCTGGTTAGGGAAAACCTGTAAGTCAACAGTAGGTTGACGACGGATTTCGCCATCCAGCAGGGAAAGTTCACCGCCACTTCCCGCGGAAAACCATACACTTCACTTACAGAACCAATGACCTTAGCCGTTGACGCGCCCGGAATCACTAACAATCAATCAATCAATCCCGATTACAAGAGCTGCGGTTTCCACTCTACTTCTAGGCTACATTGTAATGTGTTGCACGAGCTCTGAAGCTGCGGGATGCGGTCGGATAGGCTTCCCGTGCAGATGTGCCGTCAACCGCAGGCTGCGATTAACGTCACGCAAATGATGAAGGGCGTTTCGCGCCGACTTCTGCGATGAAGCGACGACGGGCGCTTTCTCACAAAGGGTTTCGCGAGGCGTTGCGTTGCCCGCGGACGCGGAGGAATCGTGATTTACTGCTCGTCCGCTCCAAACTGCTCCCTCCCATCCAAAGAAGATGCATTGCGAAGACTCTATGATACCGCAACACTTAAGAGAGAGATTATGTAGAAATAACAGTAAATGAGTCCGTAATGAGCATTCTCATCGGATATTTATTCATTTATTTCTTATTTGAAATCAATCTTACTCGTTTGTAATTTTACAGACAATTAATGTAAATACTACTATGTGTATTTGTGCTACTATGTGTACTACTATGTAGATACAATACAACTCTATTGGCATAATTGTATTCTTTGCCATTTAGTATATTGAATTTTAACATACAATGTAGGCTTTCACGGCCGGTTTCCATTTTATATTCTATATTCTATATTTCTTATTCTACATTATATTTTATTGAATATTAATATGCAATTGATTTATTGAACAATGAGACAAGTTGTGTCTTATATTTAATATGTGCTATTAAATAAGATAAATGTGAAATAATTTCGTTACTTATCTTGATAAAGTTGTGATTAATGTTTAAAAATAAATTAGAGGAAAAACAGTCCTCAATAGAATGAAGGAACACCTCAGATTAATTTAAGAACAAAAATTTGGTAATATGATGTGTTCTGTATGATGTTGCTGCTGGTATAGATTGGAAGGAATTTCTCAGTATCTAGTAGTAACTACTAGAAATCTGAAGGTGCAAGCAACAATATGAATCAATTTTCAATAATCCATACTCTTCTTTTTATGACACTCGAGTACCGACTGTGTCAGCTCATCTACCCTGAGCAAGTTTACGATGAGGTGACCAAATACTCTGATTGGTGATACCGCCGACAGATGCTATTCGTCGCCGGAAAGCTTTGCTCTTTCCGTTCTCGATACCAGCTCTTCGAGAGTAAAGTATATTATTCATCCGGAACCTGTAATTCTTGATTATTACATTGCCAACTGAATCGATGTCGATTACGTTACGCCATGACCTCTAAGGTCGACCACTTTCAGCCTTTCAGCCGTGTAACTGGTTTCCAAAGGAAGGAAGACAGGATGTGCCCGAACTCGCTTCAGAACATGCGCCTTAAACGCCTGACAGACATACAAATGCAGCCTCAGCAATTTTGCAGCTGCCGAGGACCATTTTCAGGTCTTACCATTGAACTCTCAATTGAATTATTCTCTACGCAGGAGGTAAACATGAATGAAAAGAAAAATGAAGTTAATTACGTACAATTTTTAATCATTTTTTCGTGAGAAACTTACTTATTAATGTGATTTTTTGAACTTTTGAAGAAAAAATGGCTTAATAGGAAGGTAAAATTTCACGATTGTTTCTCATCAATTCATTTTTTATTTATCATTTCATTCCAGCAGAGTTCTTGGAATTCCATATTTTGGTGCTTTAGAAACAGTTCATTTAAAGGAAAAATATTGCGCAAATAAACCAAAACAACTTTTTCGAGCAAAATTTTGTTTCACGTGCATCAAATGAGTCATTTGCATAATAAAGTAATTTCTAGTAACAACTTCAACACGATCAAGAGACTTTATTCCCAATATATTCTTCGCTTCATTCCCAAGTTTCATCTTTGAAGCCTAAGCACCGATTTTTAAATCTTACTAATTTCATGGGAAAATGTGGTCCCTTCATTAGAACATTTCCACAGCTAACTCATTGATTACTCTTACACAAGTCTGCAATGGGGCGACACTCCTTCTGTGGGCAGCAGCGACTTCTCGACACTCCTACTGTGGGTTGATAGCTCCTTTTCAGACTTTTCGTACAACTTGAGGCCATTCATGTGTAGGAGGCGTGAGATCTTGGGATTCTTCCATATTTGCTACCCAAAGTAGGTCTTGCGTAAGTCTGTTTTGACGGAATAAAAATGCACCGTAAAGCCGATCCAATATAGCTTTTCATGAGTTCATTGTACTAATTTTTCGGAACTTGCTGTCTGCTCTAATATGAAATGAATCGTTTCTGTACTACGGAAAATATAGGAGTTCGCCTGTGCTCCTATACAATACGTACCTTCATTTGAGTTAAAAATATTTATTTTTACTCTTCTGCCTGATTCACCACTTATAATTTACCTAGCCAAGACACGAAGCGACTACTTTTCAGTGGACAAACCAGTCATCATTAACTATTCACCTAGACATAATCTTCCGTGTGATCAGGAGCAGCACTGCGCCATGCAAAAGTGCGAATTCTTCGAGCAACATTCCGCGAACGGCAAGGGTGTGTCTGGACGGGGATTTCCCGGAGAAGAAACAAATGACGGCAGACAGGCGGAGGGAAGATAAGCGCTCCAGACGGCGGGCACCGTGACCGCGACAGCCGCCGCCGCCGCCGCCGCATACATTATGGATGAAAGACCTGCTGCGACGCTGGCATCGCCGCCGCCCCCGAAATTAAACCTCATGAGAGAGAAAGCGCGCACGGTGGATGAGGGCGATTCTCAGAGGAGGTTACGGTATCTGCCCACTCCCAGACGAGACGACCTACTACACGATTATTATGAAACAACGATGCAGACGATCGCGTCATTGTGAAGTTATGCGTTTTAAATTGTGAATGGAGATTTTCGATTCAACCGAATATATTCTGTACATAGAAAAATATCACGAATAGAAGTCAGACTATAACATCTACTACCTCATTTAGATTTTTCGTATTTGCTCATTGGTAAATCTGTCTGACGTCTGTAAGAATGCTTAAAACATTCACAAACTCTGTTGGTGTTACAAAAAACAAAAAAAAAACAAATGCAATTTGAGTTGATAAATTACTTTCATTTTGCCTCTTTTTTCATCTAAACCAAACTCGTAAGCTCCTAATTGATAAAAACAAGCTACTAATTGATAGTGATCGGGAGATATCATTTAAGAACGATCGAATAACATGTCTATTTAGATATTTCACAAATATAAATTTTAATGAATTTTTATTACATCGTATTGAGGCGGCCGAGGCGTATTAGTCAAGGTGTTAGCTTTCTAATTCTAGGTACCGAGGTTCAAATCCGGTCTTCACATGAGAAATGTGTAATGTACAAAGTGGATTTGCGGAAAGCAGACTTTCGCAGAATTTTCTCGTTCCACCTACCTCACATTTATTAATTGCTCCATCATTTGTCATAACAATTTGTCTCTATCATCAGCATTTTAAATCCCAGATTCGTCCATATAGAACCCCAGAGCATAGAAAATGAAATCACATTAATTTGATAGAATAATTACGAATATTGGTAATAATTCTTAAATACGTAATCAGAAACTCAAATAAAAAAACATCAGTATCTTCAAACGAAATAACCACAACTATCATACCGTTCCTCCCTGAGCTCCATGTATTACACCACAGCATGACCAAGTTAATTCCGCTGCAATATCAGTTGTAATAAATCAGAACTCCATTTCGCTCAATCACGTACCATCAGCTGTAAGGCCTCATTCACAATGCAAACTTAAACGTAACCGTAACGTAGCCGCAAAACCTAGAAATGGGTTATAAAGCGAGATCATTCACAATGCCTTGACGTAAACGTAGACGTGAGACGTAACCTTAAAGAGCTCGCAAGCTCCAAACTTCTACGTTTAAGTTTACGTCGAAATTCTACCGAAGACCAATCAGAGAGCAGCATGAAAAAAAAAAAAACAAATACACAACAAAATCCGCGAGAAGGAAGGTCGACTCCAGATCGATTCTTGTTTATGCGTGTGTATTGGTATTGTATGCGTTAAATATATTTGCGATACACAATTTAAAGCTCACTGCTCGCTTATAACCTCAATAGATAGGGGCTTAACAGCTGCTCGCAAATACAAAAGGCGAAATCGATACGAGTCGAAAAAAATGCTAGAAACGAATCGATCAATATGTTGAATTCCGATTGGTTCAGGCAAAACCTACGTTCCAGCTTACTTTTGCCATTGTGAATGCTCGTTTTTACGTGAAAAGTTTACTGCATAAGTTAACGGCTTACGTTACGTTTAAGTTTGCATTATGAATGAGGCCTAACTTTACAGCATTACGTTACGTTTAAGTTTGCATTGTGAATGAGGCCTAAGTTTACAGAATTACGTTACGTTTAAGTTTGCATTGTGAATGAGGCCTAAGTTTACAGAATTACGTTACGTTTAAGTTTGCATTGTGAATGAGGCCTAAGTTTACAGCATTACGTTACGTTTAAGTTTGCGTTGTGAATGAGGCCTAAGTTTACAGCATTACGTTACGTTTAAGTTTGCATTGTGAATGAGGCCTAAGTTTACAGAATTACGTTACGTTTAAGTTTGCATTGTGAATGAGGCCTAAGTTTACAGCATTACGTTACGTTTAAGTTTGCGTTGTGAATGAGGCCTAAGTTTACAGCATTACGTTACGTTTAAGTTTGCATTGTGAATGAGGCCTAAGTTTACAGCATTACGTTACGTTTAAGTTTGCATCGTGAATGAGGCCTAAGTTTACAGCATTACGTTACGTTTAAGTTTGCATTGTGAATGAGGCCTAAGTTTACAGAATTACGTTACGTTTAAGTTTGCATTGTGAATGAGGCCTAACTTTACAGCATTACGTTACGTTTAAGTTTGCATTGTGAATGAGGCCTAAGTTTACAGAATTACGTTACGTTTAAGTTTGCGTTGTGAATGAGGCCTAAGTTTACAGCATTACGTTACGTTTAAGTTTGCCTTGTGAATGAGGCCTAAGTTTACAGCATTACGTTACGTTTAAGTTTGCCTTGTGAATGAGGCCTAAGTTTACAGAATTACGTTACGTTTAAGTTTGCATTGTGAATGAGGCCTAAGTTTACAGAATTACGTTACGTTTAAGTTTGCGTTGTGAATGAGGCCTGAGTTTACAGCATTACGTTACGTTTAAGTTTGCATTGTGAATGAGGCCTAAGTTTACAGATACGTTGGCGTTTAAGTTTGCATTGTGAAGATGAGGCCTAACTCAGCATTACGTTACGTTTAAGTTTTGTGTGAATGGGGCTTTCGGTTTACGGAATTCATTGCGTTTAAGTTTGCATTGTGAATGAGGCTGGTTTACAGAATTACGTTACGTTTAAGTTTGCATCGTGAATGAGGCCTAAGTTTACAGCATTACGTTACGTTTAAGTTTGCATTGTGAATGAGGCCTAAGTTTACAGCATTACGTTACGTTTAAGTTTGCGTTGTGAATGAGGCCTAAGTTTACAGCATTACGTTACGTTTAAGTTTGCACTGTGAATGAGGCCTAAGTTTACAGAATTACGTTACGTTTAAGTTTGCGTTGTGAATGAGGCCTGAGTTTACAGCATTACGTTACGTTTAAGTTTGCATTGTGAATGAGGCCTAAGTTTACAGAATTACGTTACGTTTAAGTTTGCATTGTGAATGAGGCCTAAGTTTACAGCATTACGTTACGTTTAAGTTTGCATCGTGAATGAGGCCTAAGTTTACAGCATTACGTTACGTTTAAGTTTGCATTGTGAATGAGGCCTAAGTTTACAGAATTACGTTACGTTTAAGTTTGCATTGTGAATGAGGCCTAACTTTACAGCATTACGTTACGTTTAAGTTTGCATTGTGAATGAGGCCTAAGTTTACAGAATTACGTTACGTTTAAGTTTGCATTGTGAATGAGGCCTAAGTTTACAGAATTACGTTACGTTTAAGTTTGCATTGTGAATGAGGCCTAAGTTTACAGCATTACGTTACGTTTAAGTTTGCGTTGTGAATGAGGCCTAAGTTTACAGCATTACGTTACGTTTAAGTTTGCACTGTGAATGAGGCCTAAGTTTACAGAATTACGTTACGTTTAAGTTTGCGTTGTGAATGAGGCCTGAGTTTACAGCATTACGTTACGTTTAAGTTTGCATTGTGAATGAGGCCTAAGTTTACAGAATTACGTTACGTTTAAGTTTGCATTGTGAATGAGGCCTAACTTTACAGCATTACGTTACGTTTAAGTTTGCATTGTGAATGAGGCCTAAGTTTACAGAATTACGTTACGTTTAAGTTTGCATTGTGAATGAGGCCTAAGTTTACAGCATTACGTTACGTTTAAGTTTGCATCGTGAATGAGGCCTAAGTTTACAACATTACGTTACGTTTAAGTTTGCATTGTGAATGAGGCCTAAGTTTACAGAATTACGTTACGTTTAAGTTTGCATTGTGAATGAGGCCTAACTTTACAGCATTACGTTACGTTTAAGTTTGCATTGTGAATGAGGCCTAAGTTTACAGCATTACGTTACGTTTAAGTTTGCATTGTGAATGAGGCCTAAGTTTACAGAATTACGTTACGTTTAAGTTTGCATTGTGAATGAGGCCTAAGTTTACAGAATTACGTTACGTTTAAGTTTGCATTGTGAATGAGGCCTAAGTTTACAGAATTACGTTACCTTTAAGTTTGCATTGTGAATGAGGCCTAAGTTTACAGCATTACGTTACGTTTAAGTTTGCGTTGTGAATGAGGCCTGAGTTTACAGCATTACGTTACGTTTAAGTTTGCATTGTGAATGAGGCCTAAGTTTACAGCATTACGTTACGTTTAAGTTTGCATTGTGAATGAGGCCTAAGTTTACAGCATTACGTTACGTTTAAGTTTGCATTGTGAATGAGGCCTAAGTTTACAGCATTACGTTACGTTTAAGTTTGCATCGTGAATGAGGCCTAAGTTTACAGCATTACGTTACGTTTAAGTTTGCATTGTGAATGAGGCCTAAGTTTACAGAATTACGTTACGTTTAAGTTTGCATTGTGAATGAGGCCTAAGTTTACAGCATTACGTTACGTTTAAGTTTGCATCGTGAATGAGGCCTAAGTTTACAGCATTACGTTACGTTTAAGTTTGCATTGTGAATGAGGCCTAAGTTTACAGAATTACGTTACGTTTAAGTTTGCATTGTGAATGAGGCCTAACTTTACAGCATTACGTTACGTTTAAGTTTGCATTGTGAATGAGGCCTAAGTTTACAGAATTACGTTACGTTTAAGTTTGCGTTGTGAATGAGGCCTAAGTTTACAGCATTACGTTACGTTTAAGTTTGCCTTGTGAATGAGGCCTAAGTTTACAGCATTACGTTACGTTTAAGTTTGCCTTGTGAATGAGGCCTAAGTTTACAGAATTACGTTACGTTTAAGTTTGCATTGTGAATGAGGCCTAAGTTTACAGAATTACGTTACGTTTAAGTTTGCGTTGTGAATGAGGCCTGAGTTTACAGCATTACGTTACGTTTAAGTTTGCATTGTGAATGAGGCCTAAGCGCCCACACACTGCCTCTCTCACTCGGCCATTGTCCCGTGAAATATTAAGGATGCACTTGGCCTTTCATCGGCGATTCCCGGGATTCAAATTACCGCCTGGCCCGCCAGGTGTTGCTGGCGGCGCGCAGCGCGTGCCAGATCGCGTGCGGGGGCGGGGGCGGGGGCGGCGGAGAGTGCGTGCCCGCGCAGCAATTTGCCGACCTCTGCGTGCCCTGCGCCGCCCCCCGTGCACGCTACCGCCCGGCTCTGCCTCGATCCGCCCGCCGCCCGGACGCACGATCCGAGATGGCAGCGCTTGAGCTCGCGTCACGCGCCGGATATGGCTCCCGAATTTCCAGATCTAATACATTTTATTTTATTTATTTTATTGTATTGTATTTATTTTATTGTATTGTATTTATTTTATTGTATTTATTTTATTTATTTTATTGTATTGTATTTATTTTATTTATTTTATTTATTTTATTTATTCTATTTATTTTATGTTTTTAATTTATTTTATTGTATTTATTTTATGTATATGATTTATTTTATTTTATTCTTTTTTACTTTATTTTCATGATGGAGTACACATACGTCAGTTTAATCATTTTTACTTACGTTCATGACTAAATTTTAATTGATCTGCTTGAACATTATTTTGGGCATGGAGATTATTAGAGCATCTACGACATGTTATTTATGAAGAAGGCTGTGACACATAATAAGAATTTCTATGTTAACAAATTTTATTGTGTTTCTTAATGAAAATGTTGAAAATAAATGTACGCTATTTGTCAAAAAACGCGTACATGTTCATAAAAAACAATTATGATGTCACATGTATATTATGGTAAGATATGCGTATGATAGTGTAGAGACAATAAAGATATATCTCGTAGTAATTTAAACTGTAATGATTCATGTGTGACCATAAGCGATTTGCAAGATGATAAGCCACATAACACACATGAAGATCAGTGAAAGAGTATTGCATTGCTTTACGTAGGGATGAAAATAATGCTTTCGCAACCTAACTGTAACATACTCTAATTACTACACTTAAAAGTTGAGTAAATAATCACAGTTTTATTGCAAGATAAATATATAAAATGTTACACTCATAAATAGGTTTTGAAATAGAGAAAAATATGCGTCAATTTATTACATTTGCTTCCTTTTCAATTAAACTCAAATTTGCAAAGAACATTCCGTATGCGATGCGTTGTCTTTTCGCTACTGCCCTTTTCCCCGGTGACATCATCTCGCGAAAGGGGACGCAGTTCGATGTGCATCCTGAGACGTTTCAGCTCCTCGTGCGTCTCAAGGACCCCTCATGACTCGCAAGAGTGGTCGTCATCCTACATTCACAGGAGGCTGCCAGCGCCGAAATGGCAGGGTCGCAACTGTCGCGGAAAATAGGAGACAGGCAGGACACATGAAATGTCGCTCTTGAATTCGACCACGATTCCCTCTCCTCTACGACGGTAGAGAAGGGGTAGTGGTCTAAAGCCCCTCTTGCAAAGAGATCATGGTCACTTCTTTTGCCACTTGCGAATGATAAAAGAAATTTTACATTCTCAAACTAAACAATATCGTAATTTTAATGATGAAAAGGTATTTTTCATCCCTTTGTTAAAAATTTATCAATTTTGTATGCGAGTTTTGTGATGTTTTATGTAAACATTTTCCTAATTATTGAGTCTTGAATGTTATAACAAATGTTAACAGCTTGTTCTTCGGTTGACTGATTAATTTATTAGTGTTTCTGGGCACGTTAACTGCTTAGGTCATTAGTTCTGTAAATATACATGTTTTTATCGAGGGATATGGTGATGATCTTTTCCTGCTGTGTTGTGAGATCCGGCGCCGACCTACATGTCGGCTTGCGGGTTTTCCCCAACCAGGTATCTCCCACCATCACGTTACCATCCCAGACGAACAAGCTCTAAGCTCCCGACTGGTCTCCCGAGGTGTGTGTATTTATGTAGGACATGGAAGTGCGTGTTTATAAGTGAAGATGACAGAACAAGAAAGAGGAAGAAAAGATCGCGCGAAGTCCGTGACCCGTTTGTTAGGGTACTGTTTCAACACTCGCTTGGTATTGTTCGCAGAAACTACGGAAAAGTACCGCTCAGAGCAGCCAACCACTAGAATTCTCTTCAAGACAGATGCTAAATTCGACATAGCTATGCAGCTAATGTCGAAACTTCTCCACCGTGTCGGGACTCGAACGCGAGGACCTTTCAGTCAGAGACACAGTCAGCGGTAATCCTCGTTCTGAGCTCAACTCAACCGGTTGGATGTGATAAGGAAGCAAAAGAAGCAATTGGGCAATCGGTATATTCGATTCAAGCTGGCGCCACAAACTCATTGATTTCCAAATGAAGTAAATTTCTGGCATCTGGTCAAAATCGAAACATCTACCTACCAATTAAGTCTTATGGTAATGCCTTTACACTTGCCGCTTCCGGTGTTGGTTACTTTTCTATCTTTCTTTCTAAATATTATGTAGTATGTTTTTAATGTAGGGTGTTTTAATGTAGGATGTTTTTAATGTAGGATGTTTTAATGCAGGATGTTTTTAATGTAGGATGTTTTAATGTAGGATGTTTTAATGTAAGATGTAGGATTTAAGGTAGGATGTTTTTAATGTAGGATACTATAAAATGTTAAAGTCTTTTTCTAAGCGATATACCTTTCACAAATATCATCTTCTAACAAAAGAAGTACCGTTGATCTTTCACTAGAGGTCAATCTTGTAGACATTTGCACTGAAATTCAGCGCACTCATGGTTCAGCTCACTCCGGATTTGAGAAAGGAGGGGTAAAAGTTACAAGGATGACTGCTTGTTAGTACTACGTGAAGTTAGTGACAGATGCACGGGTCAAGGTTCATTACAAAAAGAATATTCTATTGATTTCCATTCTCATTGTGGATTACGAAACATACTATTCGTACAACCAGAAATACCATGGTCATTCCTGGCGGAGGGGGAATATCGCAGGGGCCATGTATCCCCAATTATTTTCGGGTATATCCAGTAGATTTAGCCTAATTTCATTTTTTTTACTAAATAACCTTTCAGTATAACATATTATAACGATGATCCGTGTTTATGTAGCAAAATACTACATTTGTACTGTGACATGATATGGTTTACACAAAACGTTTTATCACCTTTCATTAATCAAAAAATTAAAAATTTGGGAGAAAGCTATATTTTGAAAATGTTCCCAAATTGCTGGATGTAGGAAAAACGGTGACCAGACTACTATTGCTTCCATCACTACTGCTCTACATGACGCCGCCTACGTTTCTGTGGCTGCTATAGATTTCCAAGTTTAACGTCAGAGTAAATTATCGAATTAATGAATACTTGAGACTTAACATTAACCTTTTTATTTTACCACATCCCCCAAAATAATTTCAAAAAACAATAGTTTCCTGGAACTAAATATCCGCTGAGGTACACATTTCCCTTGATGTCCCTTCCAAATGTTGGCAGAGACGCCTTTGAGAGATGCTATCCTGGTTTCACACTTTCATTCCACTGATGATCCAACTAAATCCTTTTCGGGGTACATTAAAAGCGTATAATACATATGATCTTCTTACGTCACGTTCAGTATTCCCCTTCTTCAGAATGGTTTTGCATAATTAATGACAAGAGCAAAACTCCTTCTCTTTCGGGTAAATAAAACTGGTATATTTAAAATGTCCGACCTTTCCAGACCTTTAAATTTCAGACATTATTTTTCTAATTCTAAATGTAGAACATTTGTTAATAAAAATAATAAAACTCTTTTCAATAAAATATTCAGTTAAAGGCACTGAAATAATTAGTTAATAATAATATAAGTATATAATATTTCGATAAAATAATAAGATATTAATAGTATGCAATGCCAGATTCGTCTTTGAGTGTTTCATGTCAAGCCGACCAGACACAAGCACACGTACTTCAGATTACGATAATGATCATAACGACTGGCATTTAAAAAGGAAAGGAGTAATAAACATGTACGAATGGATGATCTTCCAACAGGGTCTCTCTTTTGGAATTCAAGATTGTAAAACACAATTAAACAACTTTTACTCAGTTATACCAACACATAATATAACATGAGAGGCGCGCTGAGGATTTTTCTTGGGGGGGGGGGAGTTATAGTATCCAGCTGGTTTTATGTTTTCTTATAAAGTATTTTTTCTTATAAAGTATTCTTATAAAGTATTTCTTATAAAGTATTTTTCCTCTATGCTGAAAATAAGATATATTTTAATCAGTTGACTTATAGTTAATATTTTAAATGTAAACAAATGATGCATCCCACAGACGATGCACCAATGTTACTGCAAGCTTGGGTGAATGATCTCCAAAATCCTCTCTTACAAGTGGACGTATTTGAGGCTAAGAGATGACAAGATTGTGTACTGCAAAGGGAAAATCTGACTCCTCCAAAACGAGCTAATCAATCGTGAGAAGAGTGTAAACCTCTTCGACTAAAACCCGTCCAGGGCACTGACATTAGTAAACTCAAAATAAAGAACAAAAGATTTTGAATTTCATAAAGTAGGGCTGAGAACTATATTTAATGTCTCCAGACCAACGAGTTAATGATATCCGCAGCGAAAAGAGTTTATAATAGATCACATAATTACGAAAATCAGCTTTGCTCGTTTCAAAAACATAATTATCGCAATGGAATTGTTATGCATATGAATAAGGCAAAAATTCTGCTTAGAAACAAGTTTTATAATTTAAGTAAATGAAAAATGTGCCTTCAGCAATGAATTTCAATGAATTTATGGTAATCAGGGAGTTTCTACATGCTTTTTCCAAAGTAAATGTGTGTTGATAAATCTTTGAGAGTAACTTTTCGGCCAAATCACAATACACAAATGTGCTTTTACGAGTAAAATCGTACGAGAAAACTTGCTTTATTGTTTCGTTTTGAGTAAGTTTCTTTCAACTGTCCGAAGTAGATTGGAAGCTTCAAAGATGTTCTATTTATGAACTAATGAAAGGTTAAAAGAGAATGAACCACTTCACATTTTACTTACCATTCAAATACATCCTTTTGTAAAGCAATGCAATACTATGATTATAAACAAGAAACACCTGAAACTTGCTTTATTTAAAAAAGTGAATAGGAGAAATAAAATGTCGAGAATGACCTTTTAGAAAAATCTTGTTTATTTTCAATCATTCTACTCTTTTATAGTCATGGAAATAAGTTGAAAGTACTGCAAATACTGAATACGATGACATTTGTGTGAAATGTAAATGATGCTCGTCGGAGTATTTCGACAGAAAGAACATTACTTGTGATGCAACTATTAACATACGGAAATGGAATAACCTGCAAATGAAATGAAAAACTTAAACGTCGTGGGCCACTGCTCTCATCGTTCCCACTGTCGCTGCCGCCATCGCTACCGCATTTCCCGCCAACGCCGCCAGTGCAGACGTAAGACGTATTTGCATTGGGGTGCGCTTTCTCCAATCCCCGCCCTCGTTACCCAGAAGACCGATCAGTAATAATTTCGTAGACGTTCGCTTCAATGCGAAAGCGAAGGGCAACTCTGTATTTCTCAACAGTCACATACATCACCAGGTAGAGATGACTATAGTGTTCGTGGAATTAACATTACTTCTGTCCCAGTCGCCATAACTTTGAAAATATTTCGGCGATTTTATAAAATGAGATGGTCGTGGATCTTCAAAACTTATAAGACACAGTGCGACGACGTAGGTTGCAGAAATGACCGATGAAAAGGCTTTTGTAGATGTACGGTTTATTTACATACATTCATTTGAGTTGTTTGGTTGGTTAGTGATTTCGGGCGCGTTAACAGCTTAGGTATTAGTCCCGTAAGTGTAGTGCATGCTTTTTTTCCCTCGGGAGATGGCTGTGATCATTCCCCGCTTGATGGCGAGATACGGCGCCGACCTACCGTCGGCTAACGGGGTTTCCCCCTAACCAGGACTCTCCCATCAGCGGGGCACCGCCCCACCCGGGACAAGCTCTAAGCTCCCGACCGGTCTCTCAGAATATGTGGTAGTGTAGTGCATATTAGTGTAAGTGTGTGTGTGTGTAAGGGGAGAGGTTAGGACAAGGAAGAGGAAGGAAAGATCGCGCGCGTTTGGCCCGTTTGGTAGGGCACTGCTCCGGCATTCGCCTGGTGTTGATCGGAGATACTACGGAAAACTACCGATCAGAGCTGCCGGCCGCTAGAATTCTCCTCCAGACAGCGACTGAATTCGACCTAGCTGAAAAGCTAGTGTGTCGAAAATCCTGTCACCGTCAGGACTTGAACCTAGGACTTCCCGGTGAGAGGCGCTGCAGTAACATCAGTTGATGCACTGAGCTACCGCTCCCGGTACACTCATTTGAGAATACTATTCACTACCGTTAGAAAACCTGTGTACCATTTACTACACTAGCTCTCCGATAGCCGCTGTCAACGGTACACACACGTACTGCCCGGCATTAGTCTGGCGCTCATAACCCGCTGCGTTGTAATCTCCACGAACCCTTGGATCCTGGCGACACCGTCATGGCAGAGGTTTCCGAAACAAAACCTTCCCGTGTGCTGCGCACCTCCGTCAACATTGGTGTCTCGTTGTGACGCACATTGCTGTCCCAACGGTCGCATCTGTAAGAGACTGTCGCATAGATTGATAATGACCGCAAATCTGTCGAAAGGCGGCCCTCTGAATAAATATATGTTGACAAAGATGACTTCAATTATTTCATCGTCTCCTATATTATTTCAATAGTATATATATATATATATATATACACACACCTTTTGCGGCTCTCACACTCAACCAATCTTTATAAATGAGGTCACTAAAGAAAGAATTTCACGGAGACATGACGAATTGCAGTTGGAGTTTAAAAATATGAAGGATTTTTTTAAAAAAACGCATCTAAATATTCATGTCAAATGCAACCCATAACACTCCGTCAGTTTTACCGTTGATAACTAACTTGAAGTAGTTTATATAGATTGTTCTACAATTTATTGTATGACAAATGGTAAATAAATAAACTTTCTTTTGACTAAAACAAATATTGCATCGTTGATTGTTGAATATTGAACCTGAAGAAAAGAAAGAATATTTAAGTGAGGGCGTGTTCATCAGTGACCCCGCGTTGTAGTTAGTATTCGTTGAAATGAGCCTTGTGAATCCAGGATTAATAATGCCAACAACACCTTATTAGCCTTCCCACAATTCCCAACGGTCGCAACGGCGGAATCTTGCAACCTATTTTGTGCCAGCGTAGCACGTATCCTCTCGCTCTGGGACCGTTAAGTTTGGCCCTCACCCTCTTCCCTATTGTGGACGCATTCCACACTTGCGAGGACCACGTTGTCCAGTGTGTTGCGTCGCTGTTACGGCGTTGCCATGTGCTGAGTAGCGGACGCCACAGAAGGGAATTCTGTGGTAAAAATACGAGAACTGACTTATCATTCCTTGTATACAAATCAATATATTTTACTTCGTTGAAATATTTATAATAAATAATAGATAAAAATGAATTCCACCTAAATTCCCAAACAAATTCTATTGAGCGACAATTTTGTAGACCTCGCTGACAAAAGAATCATTTACCTTTTTTTATTTGAAGAATATGCCTGTTTGCACTGCTTAAACAGCATCCTTTAGTCTTCAAAACCAACCCCAAATTCATTTTTTTTACAAATTACTTTGTAAATATGTTAAGCTGCTGAATATCTGTGGTAATCGTTAAAAAAATATGAGATGTAATGGACCAAAATGAATTTAGCCCCAACTGACACATAAATTCCACACCGTATCTCCATTTGGTTGTTGTTTACTTCTTCCCACCACCTCTCCTGCACGAGTCATGACTTGGAGAGGTCATTTGTTTCGTTGTGAAATCGAGCCTTTAAGCATGTTCTCCGCACTGGGGCGAACAAACGTAGATGCATTTGCATACGAACCCGACTTTCAGACTCCGCCACTTCTCTGGTCAAACCTGCGCGCACTTCTTTGTAGAAGAAGCGGCTCTCGCCATTTACATGAGTACTTTTGGAAACAATACGATTCGTGATATGAAAAACATAATCTCACAAAATTAGAGTAAATAAATTTATTGATAGCAACCCAAAACCTTTTAACGAGAATCGTAACTCAATTGTTTTCCAATTTAAACCGATTCGGGATGTTAATTTCATTCTAAACCGCTTTAGGATTTGCAATTTCCATCTCACGATTACGACTAGTTCAGTCTGAACTGGCATTTAACACGCCCATTATATTTTATTTCGGTCTTAATTCATTAGTTGCTTATTGTAGACTCCTTCATATATTTCTCCTTCATATGACTCTTTCTTTAAATATTTATTTTCCATATCGTCGTAATCGGATGCCATTTTTTATAATTTTCTAATCATTGAATTACTTTTCGATTTAAATCTAAATGATTTAATACTTTATTGTATTGTACATAAATAAGACCAGCGTATCTGTGGATAAAAACGAAACGCGGAAATAATTTAATTTTGTGTGTGTTTGATTTTTTCGTGTTTCCGGGCGCGTCAACTGCTTTGGTCGTTAGTCACGTTAGTATAGTGCATATTTTTCCTCGGGAGATGGCGGTGATCTTCCTCCGCTGAATGGCGAGATCCGGCGCCGACCTACCGTCGGCTAGTGGGGGTTCCCCCTAACCAGGACTCTCCCACCAGCGGGGTACCACCCCAGCCGGGACAAGCTCTAAGCTCCCGACCGGTCTCCCGGAGTATGTGGTAGTGTAGTGCATGTTAATGCAAGAGTGTGTGTAAGGGGACAGGATAGGACAAAGAAGAGGAAGGACAGATCGCGCGCGGTCTGTGGCCCGTTTGTTAGGGAACTGCTCCGGCATTCACCTGGTGTTGATCGGAGAAACCACGCAAAACTACCGATCAGAGCAGACGGCCGCTAGAATTCTCCTCCAGACAGCGACTGAGTTCGACCTAGCTGAAAAGCTAGTGTCGAAAATCCTGCCGCCGTCAGGACTCGAACCCAGGACCTCCCGGTCAGAGGCGCTGCAGTGACATCAGTTGATGCACTGAGCTACCGCTCCCGTTTGTGTGTGTGTTCAAAAATGTCTTCTCGGCAGACTCCATCATCAGCTTGCGGTGCAAGGCCAGTATCACGGAAGGCTGATGTGAGGCTGTAATATAATATTACAGTAAGAAAGGCACGTCCTCCGGGCCATTCACCGGAAGGCGGTGACGTCGCGGCCTCCGCTACGTCACTCGGAGCCACAAACAAAAGAAACACAGACACCGCAGGGCATTGATTCTGGAACGACAACACTACGCGTACTGAAAGGGTCAAGGACACAAACACACAGAAAAACACTTCAATTTTCGAAACGAAGTAAAAGTGTCAGTCTTTATTGCTTTGTACACACATAACTACATTTTAGAATGCGTCATATTTTCTTAATGCTAAATTCACGACGCCACTTTCTAATTATGTAAGGAAATGTATGTATAATGGGTTCTAAAAGTTATGAACCAAAAATAGTTGTTTTTGACATTACTTACTTACTCTGATTTATCAATTTCAATACTTTCTAATTTGATGACTTCTAATTCAACTTTTTCTCTAGTATTTAAATATCTAAAGAATGAATAACATTTATAAGTGTAATGGAATTGAATGAGTGAAAACGATAAAAAAATATGAATGGGAGAGAAATAAATAGCACTAGATTAGACTGCTCCTTAAATAATAAAATCTGATTACGTAATGGTTCACCACGCATGCACGGCATCGGATAAAAAAAAGAAAAAAATCTATATCAGAAATATAGAACGCTTTGGCAACGCATTGGCAGAACTAATCCAATGATACTAAACAGACACAATAACTTTCGTTCTTCGAATGAGACAATAATATTAATTGGCCTTCCAACTGAAAGATGTATCTCAAAGTACAATTAAAATCAGAAAAACGGTACCGAATGACAGATAGAAATCCGTTTTGAAAATACAATGCACTCAATGTCAATGCTCCACTTCCACATAGCATAGAAATGTAGACACAAACTTATATCTCTTCTAGACTCTTTTAATAGAAGAAAAGTGAGAGAAGAAGACTTTTTGGGAAGAAGATGATGATATGAAAAAGGAGAGGAATAATCAGAAATATAAGGTAGGAGGAAAGAATGAAGAGGTATGAGAGAAGACGAGAAAAACTGTAGAAAAGTTAAAAGCAGTAAATGAAGAAAGAAATTCTTAATGTATTTTTATTCGAAAGGAAACATTAAATAACGTAAAAATAACGGCACTCTCAACTGGAAGCAGTACAACGAGAAACGCAACAGAGACGAAACAATGAGCCAGTTCATCTCAAATCGTCGTGTGGTGGGTGTACAAAAATGAAACGATAACCAGCGATGACGACAGCACGTGGCCCGAAGCGATCACGTCCTCGATAAAGGCGACTGTCGTAAGGTTGCGCTCGCCGTTCTTCCTCTGCCGCCGCCACCTCCACAGCCTCCTATGCCGCACCGCCTTCATTACCGCCTCCCGCTCCTCCGCCGCCACCACATAAGGCTCGATGCCGCCGTCACTGCTGCCGCTAACCTCGCCGCAAAGCACGCTGTAAATCCCGCCACAAACCTCGCCGCAATCCCCGCCGAAACCCCGCCGCACACACCACTGCAAAACCCGCTGCAAATTCCGCCATAAAAGCCCGCCGCAATCCCTGTCGCAAACCCCGCCGCTAACCACGCTGCAAACCACACCGGAAACCCCACCGCAAATCACGCTGCAAAACCCTCCGCAAATCTCGCCGCAAATCCCACTGCAAAGCCCATCATAAACCCTACTGCAAATAGCACCGCAAACCCTACTGCAAACCGCACCGCAAATTACACTGCAAACCCCACCGCAAACCCTACTGCAAACACCACCGCAAACCCCACCGCTTGCCCCACTGAAAACCCCGCCACAAAACTCCCTGCAATCCTTGCCGCAACCGCTGCCGAAAATCCCGTTGCTAACCTCGCTGCAAACCGCACCGCAAATCCCACTGCAAACCCTACTGCAAACTCCACTGCAAATCCCGCTGCAAAATCCGCCGTAAAACCCGCTGCAAATCCCACTGCAAACCTCACTGCAAACTACACTACAAACCCCACCACAAACCCCACAATAAACCCCACTACAAACTACACTGCAAACCCCACCGCATGCCCCACCGCAAACTCCACTGCAAATTCCACCGCAATTCCCACTGTAAAACCCGTCACATAACTCTCCACAAATCCCACTGCAAACTACACCGCAAATCCCACTACCCATCGCAAACCCCACCGTAAACCCCACCGCAAACCCCACCGCAAACCCCACCGCAAACCCCACCGCAAACCCCACCGCAAACCCCACCGCAAACCCCACCGCAAACCCCGCCGCTGCCGCAGAGAAACAACCGTGCCATCCCCGTCCCCACCGCTATCATCCCGCCGCCGCCATCACCACCACCGCCGCCGCCGCCGCTGCACTGGCCGCCGCGCCGCCACTTTCACTGGCCCGGCGCGCAAGGGTCACGGACACCTTTTTGTGGCTCCTGGAGGAGGAGCGGCCTGGCCCGGCCGAGGCGCGAGCGGAGCGGGGGTGGGCGGAGAGAAGCCGGTCGGAGCGAGCGCTGCCGTCTGGCGAGTCGTCCTCCAAGAACCCTCGACCGCGGGCGACGAGAGGCGCACGGCACCTGATCCCATCTCAAAGGATGAGGATAAACGGCTGTGATGCGTATCCATGTCACGTGTCGTGTCATGGGAATGAAAAATAAATACTGAATGAGTTAGAACTTCCTGGGGTTATTCTTAACAGCAAAAAGACTTGTAGCGACCCGAAATGCATTTCAGTTATATTCTAAATCCATTTAGTATAACAACAAAACAATTATACAGAGCGTTCAAAAGTCTCTCCGCAGTGGCCTTCTCTCCACTCCACCAACCTTTATGCGGAAACGACAACATCGCAGGCTTAATCAGCGTGACTGTTCGAATGTTATTCTCAGAAGCACACTCGCTGCAAGCATGCAGTAGTTAAAAAAAAGTGATCGCATTCTTATGCGATCACCGCGATATTGCCGTTTCCGCGTAAAGGATGGTGGAGTGGAGAGACGGCCACTGCGGAGAAACTTTTTGAACGCTCTGTATGATCAAAATAATATATAACCAATATGTGTAAGGCGAGAAAACAAGTTTGTTTCTGCCGGATTAGAAACATTGGGGCTCAAGAAAAGCGACACGTATAAAAAATGTTTTAATTAGAGTGGAATCTTTCATTCTGCTGTCAAAGTTTTACCTTTATACCGGTAGCCTTGTGAACTATCTTATGACTTTTTTAACATGTTTGAAGATTATCTGTGCGTCACTTTTCTCCAATGATTGCAAGTGAAATGTCACTTTTCTCCAATGACCAATAATTTAGCAATTATTATGTTAATCTTTCACTTCCATTTAATAAAATATCTGTGTTCTTGAAAAAAAAACCTCTTCTAAATGTAAACTTATTTCTCTTTATCTTCTGTTTACAGGTAAGAAAATTCAATTTTGAGTTGTGAAAATACCTGCCAGTGCGTGAGTATAAAATAGAACTTTTGTTTTTAATATATGCATGAACTGATCGTAATGAATAGAATCCTCGTTGAGATATGGACTTTTCAAATTTGTTTCAAGTTTCCTCCATAGAAAAATATCTTAATGTAGGGTGGAGAGAGAGGAAATGATGTCATCTTTCCACTTCAGCAGTTTCATCTTAACTGCAACGACAAGTCCTAATGAGTGAAAGAAACATTTCAAGTTTTTCGTGTTCCATAATTAAAAAATTAATTGTGAAAAATTTTCTGAGGTCTTACTATCTTTCTGATACATCTTCACATTTATGCCAATTTAAATAATTTGTTCTTGAACAGGAAAACATTTAATTTTGCTTCATATTAATTAATTAAAATAATATTTATAAGAATGCAGTTGAATATTATTGATAAGAATGAATTTACACTGAATTATTATTGTTTCTTGGAAGGTGATTATTTAAAAAATCTGTAGACCCTAATGGTAAAATTCATATTTCAATGTGTGTGATCTTCTAATACATGAAAATAGAGAACATCAACTGCCTATCATAACAAATAAACATGTACGTATGACTTATTAAATTTTGATTTGCTAGAGTGATTGGTTCGGCTTTCACTTTTTATTTGAAACGTTTCTTTAATGTTGTACTTCAATGAAAGCACATTTGTTTGGTAACAAAAGCAAAACTGCAAATCCGACACGCCGATCCACTGTATTCATTTGATCGTGATGTCTTCTGCCTGCTATTTCTCTCTTTCTAACTCTCACTTTCACTGTCTTAGTCTCTCTCTCACTCTCTCTCTCTTGCTATGTCTCTCACTACTTCTCTTACACTCTCTTGATAATCTCTTTCTCTTACTCTCTCTGTCTTTTACTCTATTTCTCTCTCTCCCTTTCTGTCTCTCTTTCTCTCTCTCTCTCCTTCTCCTTTAGGGATTTTGAAGAGGACCGTGATACTGCTCCATGTGGCAGAAGCGAAGATATCCGTCTTGAAACCAAGTCGCAACTTTCTTCACAGGAGTGCCCAATTTGTTAAGAAAACACGATAATAAATCAACTCTTACTTACTTTTGTGTATTTTACATATTTTCTGCGCCAAGTCGGCAAGTTACTACCCTGCAGAAGGCAGTTTCTTCCCTGCATCATTTCCTTCCTGCAGTTAGATTGCGGAACTCGTCGGCGACGCAGACTCGGTGTAGCATCTCGCGACAGGTCTTTCCCATCGACCTCCAGCAACCGCACACTTCCCCTGCCAGTCAAACGCTCAACGAGCGCGGGAACCGCTAACTCACCGTGATATTTAGACAATGGCCTCACAAAAGAGGCGGTTCCTCACAAACCGGCAGAAAGGCCGCAGGCGTGCTGTTCCCGGATTTCGTCACAATTCAGCCTCATTGTCGCGGACGCATCGGTGGCCTCATCTGCCCTATTTTCGACGCATCAGGGTGTTACCCTGTCCTAGGAACCGGCACCGTCTTGATTTCTCCATGTTAACCGATGACTCGATTACCAAGATCCCTTATTTTAAAACAGTAATTTTGTGTATTATTTTTAAATATTGAATGAGTAATAAGTGGTATATTTCTTTCTTAGAGTTAATTTTGATTGATATAGTTGCTGTCTTTTTCCGGAATAAATATACCTAACGGTTGAAACAATTAATAAAATGAGGAAACTATCAAATTTGACTTCTCCCAAAGCCATAACTCTGACAGGAAGTTGGCATACAAATATCAAAGAGAATTGGAGGGTTTAGTGCAAGAAGGTGTTAACTCAGAAAATGTTCAAGGAGATATTTGAGATTTAGTTAACCTGCATGGAACTTTTTTTATATTACTGGGAATTATTTCTTTTTTATATAACAAATATTGTGATTTTCATCAAAAGTAGCAAAGCAACTAACAGGATACTCATAGAAAAGTCGTTTTGACTACAAAACTGAAAACTGAGTTAACACCTTCATGAAGTATCAATGGATACTTTACAGATCAATGACAAAACGCGATGATATAAATTATGGAACGATATTATGTGTTTCGAATCATCGCACGGAGTGATTTTTACTTAGGCGCACTATAATCACAAGAAAAATGCTAAAATGTGTGCCAAAGTTTTTTAAAAATGTAAGTACTCGCTGTTGCAAGAGTGGAATTAAGTGAATTGAAGTAAAGGTAAAAGTTCAGAAAAGTAATTAGTTAAGTATCAAGATCATTAAGAAGAGTCACACTCTCTCAACAATATGTTTAGAACTCGTTTTCGTATTAGGGGGAAATCCTACTAGCCGACGGTGGGTCGGCGCCGGATCTTGCTGCGTCCTAAGACCTGCCATTATTATGCTAAAGAGAAACTTTTTGTGAAAATGAAAATCTTCAAATAATTAATAATGTTGACCCATATATACCGAAAATATTCTCGGTAATTTAGGAAACGCCGATCAAGGGAAGCGCAAAACGAAATCAATATATGAAGCTTAAAAAGCCCGTTGTCAGGTGAATGCGAGAGTTACGTCAGCATTGGAAAGGAAAAGCGAACTAGTGGTGCTGCAAGTAGGTGTACTTTCTCACATTTTTGTCACTTTTTCGATTTCCTAAAATTCAGAGCATTCATTCATTTCAAAATTCCGGGGTAACATAATATTACACCACCCCTTCATTTCATCACAGGTGTAAACAGACTAGGTGAGGATCTGAAACGAGCTCACCCCATTTTTCTCTAAAGGGGAGGGGGCCCTTTTGTAATATGATTCATAACTTTTAATACTGATATGATGCCACCAACTACAGCGTTAGAATCCAGGAAGCATTTCAATTGAAATGCTGTAATACAGGAAATCCTGTACTACGGGATTTCTAAAGGCAACAATCCGAATTTCAAGTGTATGAATTACCTCCTCACAACTCATTGCGTTCGGCGAGAAAGTCTTATCTCAATACAAGGTTCCCTGGACATTCTTTCCTTGAAAAAAAAAAAAACGGAAACAACTCCAGCCCATATATCTACGGTCCATGGGAAGAGTGGGACTTGTGAATGTCGCCTTTGTCACCTCTGTCCACAAACTCGTGAAAGTAATTAAAGACGAATCGCTGTGGTGACCTCCTCGTGTGCGGCTTTCTCGCAGCTGACCGCACCCCGTGGAGCGACAGTCAGGGTCGCCAACCTTTTAGCCGAGGGAACCTTTCCTTGCAAAAGGGCGGACGTAATCTTTAATAACAAGCAGTGATCGTTTATTGCGAAAGAGTTATTCTGTGACACGATCGTTGAGGATTACGATCGATCGAATATGGGAGATGGCGCGGAGGATTCGAGTCAAGGATAAACAGTCCAAAGACTGATGCGGGAATATAACAAAGACCGAAACACTCGACTTCGTCAAAGTGACGTGGGAACCGAAAACTTTTTACCTATTAAATTTCCCTTTTTCAACTAAAAGCACGAGCATTGTGTTTTTTTGAAAGAAATTATTCATATTAATGAGAAATCGTTTCCTGCATGCTTGGGAATAACAGAATAATGAAATTGCAAATCAGAAAAAAATGTTCATCCTCCCTATTATTCCAGGAGCCTAACCATTGACTTCACTGAGTTCTATTTTTACCTTAAAACTCCTTCTGAAATATGAAGATGTAATTGTTATTCAAATGCCTACAGTACTCTTGGAGTTACTCTCTCTAACTGGAATTCAACTACTTCTCTTTAGTATTATTCCCTTTGTTAGGATCTTATTTCAACCTAGAAGCAGTTGTTCTCAAGTACAGAAGAAAATAACGTAAGGTTATTTTGCACTTCTTTCCGGTCAGAATATTAATTGAAAAAACATTACATTAAGATCAATGTCGGATACTGTTCCCTAAAGGTGGATTTGATAGAAACCAAACATCAAAATTTGAAACCAAATCTTGGAGAAATGAGATTATTCTACTATCAAACTAAAAATTTACATCATTATGATATCATTTATTATACTACTATGTTATGAATGCATTCAATTCATTGAATTATGAATTCATTGAATTCATGATTGAAATACCAAATGAGCAATAAAACAGAGAAAAAGACAGTTTTAATAATAGAGAAATATATTCAATAATTTAATTGTGTTTTATTCAATGAAATGCTGCAATTCGTACAATTAAGATTTACTAACGATTCGAGAAAAGAAACTAAATATTTTCACAAAATCCGAAATCATGCTTATACAGAAGGTAAACAGTCCCTCAATTAATCCACAACAGGTGTAAGAAAAAGGATGTTTAGTTTGTCCTGACGAAAACGAGTAGGTATTCGGTGAGAAGCTGTATAAAAAGGCGAGTGCTGATTTTCGAACAGCTTGATGTGAAAACTAGTGAAGATAAGAAACGTCAGAACAAGTCAGAAGAACATTTTATTTAATGCAACAACATTTTGGTTCTTTGGGTTTTTGGAATGAACTAGTACGCTTTTCGAATTCTTTACAAGTGTTTTATTTGAATTACTTGTGGGATGATTGTATTACGCAATTCTGCGTGATCCATTAATGGAGGCTGAATAATCGATTTAAATACGAGCATATCGTCGGACAGCCAAGAATACATGCGACTTAAATATAATATTTTCGCAATCGGTTCTAATGGTTCATTGAAAATGGTGAGAGAACGAAGTTAAGCATTGCATACATTTTGTTTAAGCGGCAACTAAAGATGACTCCCACGTCAACATTATATCCAAAAGGAGTCCTAGACATACGACAGACAGGTGCTTTGGATCCTGTTATATATTTTTTTCATTGATACTTAACGGAGGTGCTACATTCTTAAAGCGAAGATATATATGTCTCGAGATTGGATACAAGTACGTCCACGACATCTTAGCTTGACCATCTATAAGGTAGAATGTATGTAGCATGCAACGATCCACCGTTGGAAGTGGTTCCGGCGGGTTAAACGACGGTCAAGGAAAATGAGCGAAAATGCCTGTAATCAAACGCACTTCCATAAAGCTCCGTGAAGGATAACGACTGCACGCATCCGGACGATTAGGTTTACAGACGAGAACGCTTTGAGAAGGCGGTGTTCCACTCGAACAGGTTTGCCTTGCGGGACTTTTTGCAGCGAAGTGACATTAGGGCAACATGCGGTCGTGTAATTTGTTCTAGCTGCTAAGGGCTAGAAATCCATTTCTGCTCAAGTTTCAACTTGACACATTATATGATATAAAATACATTCAAAAGAATGGTTCTTTAACATACAAGCACTTTTCCGGTAATTTAGATGTAAACTTACAAGTACATGTACACAAATTTGTTTTGTTACAATAAGGTTTGATTATTTTTAATTGCTTCTTCGAAGGAGCTTCCGTGGCTTTCATGACGACCTGTCTAATCAAGAAACGTACGAAATAACAACTGAGAGGTCGCTAACTAATTAAAAAATCAATTAACTCCTGAATCGTGTGAAGCAAATGAGATTAAGAGCTTTCTGCTCTATAACAAAACTGGTATTATGTCTTTTAAATCTGTAGTAAATCTTTTCAGTCTCTCACTTCCATCAAGATAAATGAACACGAGAAAGAACTGTCGAAATGTTTTTCCATTATAAATTTACGATGTTTTGCTTTAAGATATGCATTATGTAGTTACAGATGGCTCTAATCAAGTGGAATTCGACAAGTCACAAACAAATTTAATGTCCACAGCATGATACCAATCGCAATCCTTGGGATGGCTCATAAATTGACTGCAATGAGTCGGTTCATACTCTCACTCGAGTACCTTGTATAACGAAAACAAAACGGACTTTGGCGAAGGGACAATCTTTAATTATTTTCCTAGGTTCTACGAGTTGTCACATGGACAGGCCACCTATCTATCATCTCTTAAACAAAAACTTAAATATCGGTCCATATGTGCAATTTGTAGTGGTCAAATCGGGTTCGAGACAGGTTTCCACTGGGTTTTCCTCTTTTTCCTCACCTCTCGTTTCCCAATTGACCTGTGGTCATCAATGACGTCACATTATGGACATTGCTCTGACGTCATATTATCATCATTGCTCATCCATCAAAACCAAACATCCCAGGTGGAGCCGATGGTGTGGGTAGTAACAGATAATCTTCTTCTAACTGAAATTCGTGATTTCTATGAATTTAATTTTTATTGAAATGAATTTCTATTAATATGTCGTACAAATACAAAATTCATTTACGGTTAATCCTAAATGACCAGACAAAAAATATCAACTGGTGAAATAAAGAATTCCAGAGGTCAATAAATTTGAAATTTGTACCATTAAAATAACCTTTCTATAGTAAACTTTGTCCTATGTATATTTATAAATAATGTAAAATCAAATATGAATATGTAAAATACTAAAAGGTCGCTAAGAACCTTAGGTTGATGCGACTATAATACCCCCCTCCAAAAAAATGAAAAGGAGCATCTGAATATTTTGTCTTGACTTTATCAGTCCGAAAAATGATAGCAGCATATCAGGTCCATGTGCGCAATGGAACTGTTCCATTGCGCCAACATCAACAGAAGCGTGACGAGCGGGGAGTAAAGAGGCTGTGCGTTCCGCGTGCTTCGCCACCGGTAGCGCGGCAACTCCTTCAGAAGCGCTACGCTCACTGGCGGTGGAACGGCGGCGCGTGCCAGGCCACGCGTCTCGCGAAGCGGGGGCGGAAGTGACGTCAGAGCGGTGACGGAACCCCCACCCTTTCGCGCGATCCACAGCCATATAAGAGCTCCTAATCTAACTGATTTTTGGCGCGCCCGCGAAGTGTGGGCTACAGGTTCTTGCTTATTTTTTACGTTTTAACTGATTGATATATCCGGGTACGTCAACTGTTATGGTCATTAGTTCTGGTGGCGTACGTTTGGTGTACGTTCTGGTGGTGGTGAACGTTTTACCACAGGACGTGGCGATGTTCCGCCCATGCTGAGATCCAGTTCCGAACCACGCATTGCCTTGCGAGGGTTTCCCTCTCCAGTTTTCTCTGCCAGAGGGTCACCCCCTCAACCGAAGCAAAGTCTAAACACCCGATTCGCGTTATGTGTAAATAATGTAGTGTATGCAAGTGTGTGAAAAGGGAGAGGATAGGACAAGGGAGAAGTGAATATCGCGAGCGGTTCGTGGACCGTTTGTTAAGGTACTGTTCCGGCAATCTTCTGGGGTTAATTGGAAATACCACGGAAAAGTACCAATCGAAGCAGCCGACCGATTCACTTCTAGTCAGCGGCTGACTTTGACTTCGCTAACACCTTCATTTAATCATGCACTACTCTTCATTTCGGCCGTACTAGAACAGAGCTTTAAACTTGATGCCCAACTTCCCTAACCACTCCATCTCTTACATTGTACAATGACCCTCAACTTCACTTAGAAAGAGACTTATGTTTCGACTCTTCATAACATTGCGCAAGAATTTATTTCCTTTTTTGACAATATCCGGCTCAATGAATATAACGAAAGTAAATATGAATATGGAAACGAAAAATTGGGGGAAGATATCGGTTTCATTACTACATCACCCAACATTACGTAAGGATACATAAGCGTAAGAGGATTCTAGGAGATGTCGCAATGTATTGATGCAGTGGCTAAGAGAATAGCAAAGAGAGAGAGAGAAAGAGGGAAGTCTTCTCAGAGACAACCTGATTGAGAGTACAGGCACAGCAATGTGGTCGCAGAATTTGGACACAAGAGAGGATAGTAGTAATGCCAGTAATGAGTTAGGAGGGCGAAAAGGCACAGAAGCCTGGTAGCCCTTAACCCTTCTTCGGCCGTGGAGGAAGCGGAAGCGGAAGCTGCCTTCCCCTCCCCCTCATTGTGTGGTTAGGCGCGCGACGGCCCGTGGCGAGATGGTATCGCGTGCCACCTGCCCTCCGCTCACCCACTGCCACGAAGTCAGCTTTCGTGCGAATCAGTAGTGTTTGAATTTGGTTGGTTGATAGTGATTCCGGGTGCCTCAACAGCTTAGGTCATTAGTCCCGTACGTGTAATGCATGTTTTTCCCTCGTGAGATGATGATGATCTTCCCCAGCTGGATGGCGAGATCCGACGCCGACCTACTGTCGGCTAGCGGGAAATCCCCCCTAACCAGGACTCTCGCACCAGCGGGGCACCGCCCCAGCCGGGACAAGTGTTAAGCTCCCGACCGGTCTCCCGGCATGCATGTTAGTGTAAGTGTGTAAGTAAGGGGTGAGGATATGACAAAAAAGAGGAAGGAAAGATCGCGCGCGGTCCATGGCCCGTTTGGTAGGGTACTGCTCCAGCATTCGCCTAGGTGGTGATCGGAGAAACCACGGAAAACTACCGATCAGAGCAGCTGGCCGATAGAATTCTCCACTAAGCAGCGTCAGAACTCGATCTAACTCTAGCTAGTTTCGAAAATCCTGCCACCGTCGGGATTCGAACCTAGGACCTTCCAGTCATAGGCACTGCAGTAACATCAGTTGATGCCCTGAGTTTACTGAGGGAGGAATAACATCTCCTGATATAGAACATGCATTGCATTTACGATACTTACTAATGACTACAGCAGTTGCCACATCCCAAAACACGAAATAATGAATCAATTAAACTTTTACAATGATCAAAGAACATTTCTAGAAAGGACTATTTCGAAATTGGTTCCTTGCGTGATATATAGACGTTTCCCACCAGAATAGAACGAATTCAAATAACTATCGATATCTTTTTGAGATTCTGCAAGAGCCATTGTGGTCGATCTTCATGCGGTCTATGAAATCAAACAACGTAAAATTTACTCTAGAAACGACGAAACGTATTTCTAATCATCTCACTGGATGAAAATGGATTGTGTAAAGCAGAAAACAGTTAATAAAGATAGACTTAAAATAGAGTTAGTCCCTCCTCACAATTTTCTTTTATTCCAATTCGACATCCATCTTGTGCATTAAACTTCTATTGTAAATGAGAAAACTTTAATAACAAAGAGCTAACACGAGAACAATCGAAACTGTCTCACGACTAACATTTCTTTTTGGCAAAGAAGATTTTATTTGTTAACACGACCTATGCACGAAAGTTAGCATCAATAGATCATTTACACAACAAAGAAGCCGCCAGGACCGGGCGTATTTGTTTTGTTTTGAATCGTGACTGCAAACCCGTAACATTTGGCGAGTTGCGCTTGCACTCGAAGCAGGAAGAGAAACAACAGACTCGTAATAAAAAAAGACTCTAATGACGGGTACCGTATCTCTGAGAAGCATGGGTTAAATATTCCTGTCTCACTTATGTGATAAAATGTCGGATTTATTATGGTGCGAAGAAGGGGCTTTCACAGGTTTACGACGTATATTACCCTCATGTCAGTTATTAATTTGTCAAATTCCACAATGAGTTTCACAGTTTGAAGTTTATAACTCCATCATTTCCGTTCACATTCTTGCATGACATATCAAGTACTAGACATCTTTTTCACACGATTCCCGGATCATTGACGGATTCTTTATAGTCTTCTTGTTCTACCATGAAAGAAGTAAAATTATCAGAGTCACGTTGCCCGAGGACGAATCACGATATTTAGACAAAGATCGTCGAGATCTTTTATAGAATTCAGAGGTTAGAGAGGGCAGTTCGTATACATAATCCTCACCTCCACGTCAGCTCGAAAATTAATCGTCTGGAGAAAGGGCCGGCATCAGAGAGTTCGTGATGATGCGATGAAAAGAGCATTCGGACAGGTAACATTTCGACGAACGAATGTACGAGAGATTATTCCTCTAAGAATAATGCATACACTTCGAGATCTTTTAAGAAAAAATAAAAGAGACGTTAAAATATAAGACCCTGTTTTTATGAATCCTTTAACGCAGAGGTAACGTATATTTTGAATAACATCTTAATATTTTTGTTACATCTAACAAAGAAAATATAATATTTGAAATGCTTAAGGGTAAAATTAAGTGATAAAATGGCAGGTACTAAGTTTATTTTATTCAATGAAATAGAATTTAAGCTGGCGACTTTTCAGATTACACATACTAAGTAAATATGTGTACATAACAGCTATTCCTGAGTATATGTTTCATCTACCTTCCTAAGAAAAGGGATAACAAAGAACAAAGAGAGAATTCCATTATATGGTTTTCATGTAGTGTAGTCGCAAGCGCTAAGCAGTATACCGCAGTTCGGAGCGAGTAGTTTAATTTACAAACAATACAATTATCTAACATATATCTCGTTCTTGTTAATGGTTAACATTGTAGCTGAATAACGTTTTAAAACATCGAAGTCAGAAAACCTGTTTAATGTGTGTTGTTTCTGCAACACCCAATACTCAATTTGTGAAGCAAATAAGATAAAATTCAAACGATGCGTGTGAGAGATTCCCGCGTGTTCTGGAACACCTTACCTTTTACCAATGCGCGTGCCGCAGGGCTTTCCTAGCTTATTAGTTTCTTTAATTTATTTTTCCGGGTTTAGTGGATTAGCCCCTTCACAGACAATTATACATATACAACTTACTATGTTCTATTACTACATAGAGAGAGGATTTCCCTCCTGCCACCCCCAGTTATTCGAAAGACCATTTTATACATGCATTAGAGTAAGAATATAACAATTGTTATTGTTTGTTTTTAAATGGGCGAAACTTGTACTTGGAACGTATGGAGGGATTCTTGTTTGTAGAATGTCGTAAGTTTTACCTAGTTGAAAAATGTTCAGGACTGCAAAATTAGGTAGTTTGGTGTATAGCTTTTATGAGATGCTAGAGACATATTGAGAGATTGTTGGGAAATTAAGGTCTTTTTGAATTTGGTTGTTTGAAACATACCAAGAAGCATTTATAAATGTTCTCAAGACATTATTTTGAAAAGTTTGTAGGTATTTGATGGATGAACAAAGAGCGCCTCCCCTGACACAAGTGTAAGACAGAGAGGGACTAATGTGGGCTGTGTGAAGATGTAGAGATGTTTTTGTGTGAAGGGAAGACTTCTATTTATGGAGGGGTATAATTTATGGAGGGCGGTGTAGGATAGATTTAAGCGGGAGAGAATGTGGGGTTTACATATTAGTCGGGGGTCTAATAGAAATCCGACATATTTAATAGACTTTTATTTGGGATTCCAGGAGATAGAATTATTGGATATCTTTAATGGGGGTAAGTCAGGTATGCGTTTTAGGTCAAACGATTTCGCTTCACGTTTTGATGCGTTCAAATTTAGTCTCCAGTTCTCCAAATATTTGCGGAAATTGTCTAGAGCTCCTTGTGTGATTGAAATGACCTCTGAACGATTGGGATTGGAAGCAAATAAGATGTTATCTGCTGCGTGAAAAGCAGTGCAGTTATCGGTGGAATGAGGGCTATCTAAATTGAAAAGTTTGAAAAGGGTGGAGGATAGAGCGGATCCTTGTGGTACCCCAACTTTGATATTGAAGAGTTGGGATTCAGTGCTATTGATTTTTACAGAAAAACATATTTTGCTGAGGAAATCATTTATTACACACAAAAGATAGTCTGGAATACCAAATGTTCTGAACTTATTTCAGAAGATCTTGGTGCCATACCCGGTCAAACGCTTGTGAGTATTCGAAGAAAACAGCGATTTTTTTCTTCTTCGAATGATTATGGTATTCTTTCCAAAATGTAGCTGGTGGTCAGTAGTAAACTGTGGACAGAAGCCCCAATGCACATTAGGGATGATATTAGTTTCTGCAAAGAATTTGTTGATGCGAATACGGATAGGTTTCTCGAAGAGTAACTTATTCCAGCCTAGGTCCTTGCAGGGGTCTGGGCGGATGAAACGTAAGGAGAGGGAGTGAGTGTAGGGAGATTAACTCTGGACAGTGATCTGAATTAGATTCAGAAATTGGCTTATTGTTTTCCTGAAGGTCTTTGTGAGAATAATATAAAATATGTCGGGAGGAATATTTCTATTGAAAAGACAGTGAGTTGGCTCTGTAAGCTGAGATACATTGACTTGATGTTACAATATGTGAACTGTCCAGCGCCATTAGGAGAGCCCCGGGAAATGTGCTTGCCAACAGTCTGCCAATATGTTTTTAGAGAAAGTGACTGGATCTTGCAAAACAGATTATTATTATTATTATTATTATTATTATTATTATTATTATTATTATTATTATTATTATTATTATTATTATTATTATTATTATTATTATTCCATTTTCACACAAATTATTAGTCTTACACAGCTACCACACAGATTCAGCATCAAAGCATGGTGACTGATTTTTTTAACCATTACAATATTCTATTATTAATATAATACAATATAAAATGTCAAACTTAAAAGTACAAAATAACAGCTAAATTTAAAAGCTTCAGAATTCCACATGTCCTCCCATGAACCTCTTGATCAATGAGCACGTACTGATGATATAGATGATTGATTTTTTCAAGAGCGATACTCTTACTCTTAATACTCTTGTCCATACATAGGGGTCGACTAACGATCTGCTAAGAAGTTTTGGTACGACAAAAGTTGCTGATAGAACAATTGGAACAGTTTTAACGTCTGCAACATAGCACTGTTGTGTCACTGCATATGCTAGCTCTCGGTATTTAACGATTTTTGCCTGATGTGTATTATTATTATTATTATTATTATTATTATTATTATTATTATTATTATTATTATTATTATTGGGCACTACTTTTGTAGTAGAAGCTGAGGGAATATTTGCTGCATGTAGAGAAAACATCCAGAAAGCTACCCCCTGAACAGGGATGACTGGCGAGACGGCGGTGAGGTGGGAGGTCTCAGGAGAATCTTTATGACGCAACCGCAGAACCCCGAGGCGCCGCGTTCCGTATGACCTATAACGGAACGCGATTCCCATCTCCCCGCTCCATTGTCGGCCGCCGCCGCCGCCGCAGCAGCAGCAGCAGCCTTCCGTACACACGCCCCGCGGCCGCGGCGGATGTGACGTCATCCTCGCGGGCGGGCGCGGATGAGTGAAGCGGCCACCATCGTGGCGCACCACAAAAAATTACAAGTGGTAAACATTGAAACGGACCAAGCGGAATGCCGAGATGCCTCAGAACCGTTTCTAATTCCACGGAATATTTACTGAATTTACTAAATATTTATGGTAACTTTTCATAACAAAAGACAACAACATTCAAATCAACATTTAAACAGTTTATTTATATTTTTTTAAATTGATAATATATTACATATCTTTTTTGCCTTAGACCGCAAAATCATTAACTAATGTAAACAATCATCTAATTTTAGATTAATTTTATTTAAGGAGACATGGTAAGAAATGGTGCGGCGTTAACGACATTTGCATCATGTAAATGAATTTGAAGCGTTGTTTTGTCGTATATATTTGTTTTAGCATAAAGCTTTTTCGGCCGCATTGCGGCCCAATCAGCCAATCATTTTAAGAAGTCACTATCAGTCTCATCTTATTTCACAAGTCTATTTCCTATGATGACCAGAAGTATCTGATAATAGAGTTCAATGTCGTTAATAAAACAAATCAAAATAACTCGAATTCATTTTGTTCAATTTCTGAGATTTTATGTATATTTTCATTTCCCTTTTTAAAATAATGTGAAGGAACTGAATAACTGTTTCTTTAACTTACTGAATTTCGGAACGAATCAATATGTGTTAACCATACATTAATTTTTTCAAATCTATATTTGAAGAACAGAAATACCCTGGAAACCATGCTACAATTCTCATCTAACCTTCGTTTTTACGACGCATCAAAATTGATGTATATAATAAATCTGTACATTTATCAATTTAGCACATTTGCCCCATAAAATTAAAACCCTTTAAGTTACTTTTATGAAGAAATAATGTACAATAATGATCCTACTCAAAATAACATATGTGACATCAGCATTCGTCGACCTTTACTGCATTCCTTTTGGTTGGAAAAACTCTCAAAAATAATTCTTTGTAAATTTTCACAAACGTATTCTCTCAAAGTAAATATTTTAATGTTCATTTCGTTAAATGTATTTATCCGATTGTTCATATATGAGAACATTCTTTGAAAACAGTTTTCCGATTGGTTGAACATATTAAAGTGTAATAAAACGCATTTCCTAAATATAACTTTCTTTGTGGATTGAGAAACACAGCATTATGCAACGACAAGAGTGAATCTTTACCCCACAAGAAGGCACCATGCTTAATTCACTCCCTGGTCGTGCCGATGAGCTTGTGTGTCAACGCATTCACGTAATTAATTGCTAGGGACGCGCGGTAATCTCTGACAACATGCAATTAAACTTTTACTTCGGCACTGATCAGCACAACACAATTTCCCAAAAACGTTGCTTCACGTCTCCCGGCTGCGTACGACAATTCGACGTTGTGGCACACGCCGCGTCACGGCGTTAGCGCAGGAATAAAGTGGCGAGGGGGAGGCGGATGCGAGAAATTTCCATCGAAGGCCCTTTCACTCGGGAGGCCAACTCGGGCCTGGAGGTCCGCCCCGCCCCCTCCCCCGCCGCTAAGCGACACGCGGCAGTCCAATGGACACACGCTGCAGAGGGGTGGGGTGGGGTGGGGTGGGGTGGGGGTTCATCATCAATGAGGAATGCGGAGGCAGACGCGCGTGGGAGGAAGGGTTGAATGGTTTCAGAATCTAAAGTCGTAATGCAGGATTGCCTCCTGCTTATTCGCGTAGAGGTGGCCAATGATTCTTTTCATCGAATTATTATCACTCTTCCGTCTAAACTTATCGATCTCCCAGCGTATTTACTCTGAGTGAAAGATTTTTTGCAACTTTTGAAAATAAAAAAGCTTCATGTGTTACGTTTTTCATGAAACACTTTTCTAAATGGTGCTTAGTCAAATACTAGTACAAATACAAATAACTTTTTTGTTGCAAATTTGTCACTCTTATAACAACGACTTATACGAGTTTTGAGCAATTACAAGTTTGATTATTTACTATTATTATGCGTTATCTTTTTTATTGGTAATATCTAAAGATTTTTGAAACGTGATATACAATTCAGACAGATGAATGAATCTGTGCCTTGGGGATTTAAATATTGCGTATGTAGCCTAGCAGACATCAGTAAATTGATCAAATTCGATAGGCTAGAATTTTAATCATAGTCTTTTCTATCTGTTTAGTAAATAAATCTCCGGATAATGGCATTCAATGACATCATATTCACCTGTACTTCCCTAAAATACTACATTCGCGGCATTCAAAGAACGGCTTCATGCCTTGCCGGAAAAATCTATTTAGAATATATTCACTGACATTCATTATGAATTCTTGATTTCTATTCTATGACAAGGTTTTATAAAGCTTATTATTAATTTGTTCAAAAAACTCACATTTCATTCGTTTTTCCCACATAGTTCTAGCAGTGCTGACTCAAATACAAAAGCTAATCATTAAGATTTTCAAAATAAAATATTACTCGCCAGAAATCTACGGTTTTACGTATCACGATTTCACATTCATTTATCAAAGGTATCTATTTCGGAATATATTCCGCAAATTCGGATAATTTCTGTATCCTTCGCCATGATTCCGGTGCTAATCAAAGCCTAGATCTACCCTGTCATCTATGATTACGAAACTTTAACAGAACTATTACGATAACGTTGAGTCCGTCTGGAAGATATGACAATAGTAATGTTTCGGATTACGACTTTACTTTCCTGTTTTAACAATTTCATTTGCAATTCATTAATTTCTCGTTTTTCAAAGAGTCTACTGACAACCTCTTTACAATAGTATAAACTGCGTGGTCCCACAGGTACAGTCTTGCAGCTGATCGATGTAGGCGATGCAAGGCATAATTCTAACAAATTTTAACTTCGTATTCATCTAACAATGAATAAGCCACGATGAATAAGATCCTTATTCATCGTACAGATGGCTTCTGCTTTTGTAGCTGGCAACAATAAATAAAAATTAACGGAGATTCAAGATCGAAAGGGGCACAAATCGTTCTCAATGCAAGATATCAATGCAAAGCCACTCGCATCAGAATGGCAAAAGCTCGACGTGGTACAAGAGAAATGCGCAAAGTGGTTATAGCTTGGCTTGAGATGCAAGACGAGGGCACAGCGAGATCGTGGAGATACATGGCGAGAGCATGAGGACAAAGTGAAGGACACCATTTACAGATTCTGGCCAACTAATGAGGGCATAGTATCCGTAAGTGTAGTGTATATTATATCCCTGGATATGGCTGTGTTCCTCTCAAACTGGAACGCGAGATCCGTCGCCGACATTTGTTAGGGTACTGCTTCGGCATTTAACTGGTGTTGAACGTAGAAACGACGGAAAACTACCAATCGGAGCAGCCGACCACTAGATTCTCCTCTAAACGACTGATTTCGACCTAGCTGACTAGTGTCAAAAATTCTACCACCGTCGGGACTGGAACCATAGTACCTCCCGTTCAGAGGAACGGCAGTGTCGTCAGTTGATGCCCTGAGCCACCTTGGTCGAATATACCATTACAGAATGTAGTAAGAGATACGAAAAAAGATTCGAAATCCATCCAGATTACCATGCAGTGAACATCCTGGAACATCAGTGAAGACATTAATCAGATTGAACCGACACCCTAGACCTCAGCCACAGATATAAAAATTGCAAATAGTAACGATGATGACAATGTAATTGTAATGGTAATTGAAAATACGTAATCACTGGATTAAGTTTAAAAACTGGAACTCAATTTTTCCATCTGAGAAGTCCTGTCAAAGAATAATTCTTCACTCAAGTTATTTACAGTTTTAATGTCATAAGAAGAGTGGTCAAAGCGAGACAGCACGACGAGGGAGGCAGGGCGGGAGCGGAGACGCGGGCGGGAAGGGAGCGACCGGATAGCGGGGCGGAGTGGGGACATGAGCGGGGACATGAGCGGGTCGGGAGCGGTCGGGAGCGGGGTCGGGAGCGGGGTCGGGAGCGGGTCGGAGCGGGTCGTGGAGCGGGGTCGGGAGCGGGTCGCGGGGAGCGGGGTCGGGAGCGGGGTCAGGGTCGGGAGCGGGTCAGCGGGGTGGGAGGGTCGGGAGCGGGGTCGGGCGGAGCGGGTCGGGAGCGGGGTCGGGAGCGGGTCACCAGCGGGGTCGGGAGGGAGCGGGGCAGCGGGGTCGGGAGCGGGAGAGCGGGTCGGGGCGTGTGGAGGGCCGAGCGGGCCGGGAGCGGGTCGGGAGCGGGTCGGGGAGCGGGTCGGGAGCGGGAGCGGGGTCGGGGAGGGGTCGGGAGCGGGGTCGGGAGCGGGGTCGGGAGCGGTCGGGGCTGGGGCGGGAGCGGGGCGGGAGCGGGGGCGTGAGCGGGCGTGTCGGGAGCGGGGGCGGGGCGTGAGCGGGGCGTGAGCGGGGGCGTGGGCGTGAGCGGGGGGGCGTGAGCGGGGGCGTGAGGGGGGCGTGGCGTGAGGGGGAGCGGGGCGTGAGGGGCGTGAGCAGAGGGCGTGAGCGGAGGGGGCGTGAGCGGGGGGCGGCGTGAGCGGGGAGCGTGGGGGCGTGAGCGGGGCGGAGCGTGGCGAGCGGAGGGTGAGCGGGGGCGTGAGCGGGGGCGAGGGGCGTGAGCGGGGCGTGAGCGGGGGCGTGAGCGCGTGGCGTGAGCGGGGGCGTGAGCGGGGGTGTGAGCGGGGGCGTGAGCGGGGGCGTGAGCGGGGGCGTGAGCGGGGGCGCGAGCGGGGGCGTGAGCGGGGGCGTGAGCGGAGGCGTGAGCGGGGGCGCGAGCGGGGGCGTGAGCGGAGGCGTGAGCGGGGCCGTGAGCGGGGGCGGGGTGTGAGCGGGGGATGGGGGCGGGGATGGCGGCACGCGCGAGGTGCCTGTTTCGTTCCGCGTGGCAATTCGGCGGAGGCAGATAGGGCGTTGCGTCACGCGCGCACTTTCCTATCTGCCCGGCATCTCGCGCGGGCGCGGGCGGGCGGCTCGCCCTCATTAGCAAGCGGGGACCTCTGCCTGCCAATTAAGAGGCGACGGCTGGGGCACCGAGCATGCACCAGGACGCTGGGGTCTCCCTACACCACCCCCTGCATCGCCAGCCGCTATTAAGCCTTTAATCATCAGATGCAATCAATTCATTCATTCGCTACAAATGACACCGTACTCTTTATGCATTTACCACACTAATGCAGCAAAACACTTCACAGTAGTTTTATTACAAAACGTTTACGGCATAAATATCGTAAGACAGCTTATTACAACACTTTTTGGATAACTATCAAACAAGATCGTTAGACCGAGCAGCATAACTAATCAATTATTGTAATAAGACGTTTCGATAGGAATATTGCATAAAATAAAACTTTTAACGAATTTCTTTTCTCGTTTCTATTTGACTTTTCGTCCTGCGAAAGGTCACTGAAGTTGATGAAGTTAATAAAAGTCCAAAGTTGGATCGAATTAGAAGTAGATTACGAACTGTTTATTGTTGTTTATAGTGGACTATGGATTATTATAACACTTGTATCGTAATACCTCCCATTACGACTTGATCACATTTTCGTAAAAATTGAATTTAGACATTAAAATCAGATAAAACCTTTTAATTAATATACAAAGATGCAGTTTCAGATACCAATCTTTTTAGTATATACCATCTCATTGCTTTCATTACCAACACTGAAAACAAACGAATTACAAATAACGAAGTAGGAAGGAATTGAAATTCAATAGTTTTCTTATTAGCTCCTTATTCCTGATAAAACGTACGTGAGTGCCAGAGTCCTGATTTACAATTTCCTGAAATATTATAAATTATTAATAGGATGCTGAACGTAATGGTATGATTGCTGCAATTCACGTCCTGTACACCCACACTCATTCCTTACTCATTATTCGCACCCGGAATGCCTTGTTCTGCGTTGTGAAGACGGCAAAAACTTGGGCTAAAAACGGGATGTAAAAAATAAAGATATAATGAGAAAGGCAGACGTGAATTTACAGGGTAATTTCTCATTTGTACATTTTAATAAAGAACGTGAGAAGGTACTAGAGAACAGTTATTCATGTGCTTTCGGAATAAATTACACAAGGGAACACGAATTTTACCTCCAAGAAGGTAGAGTGCGCAGCGTATTCAATTTTCTTCGTGGATTACAAACATCACAATGACAACGCTATATCACGTCAGTTTTTAAATATATCGTATCTTTATACCGTGACATACCATATTGCTCTTAATGCAAATACATTTAAATTGCACCTGTAAGTTATGTAGAATCAATACGCATAAAATATATTTAAAAAATAAAATGTGTTTAGTTCTTCTACGCCACTTTCATGAGAAAGCATCAAAATTAGGCTTTCGTGTTTTTTTACCTTCTGTATCCGACGATTGCCGTTTTGTTCCTGCGTCTGGTAGTCACGCTCAATTACTAGTAGGTCTTAGTGGTCTTAGTGGATGTTTTGAAACCAAGTCACGTGCATCCTAATATTTCCTACAGCGCATCATCACCGAAAGGAATTATTTTAGCACTTTACGTTATCGCAAGTATACAAGTATCCAGCTGTTGGGTGGCAGATTCTGACTTAGCTGGTGTCATGCGGAACTGTAACTGTAGTGCGTGTGAAGTTCATGTCTGGTTTGCATCTGTCTCACATTCAGTAATACATTACAGTTCTGTGGCTTTTATAAAGTGAAATTTGCCACATCATTTTTAGAATTGAATCGGTTGGGAAAAATACAAATCAACAGTGTGTTGCGAGTCAAGCCGATAACTTCTGTTACGCGGGTGGAATATTTACACCCAACTTCAAAGGGAAAAAAAATATATGAAATTACAAAACTTGCGTATTCTTTATTCTTTAACTGTCGTGTTTGTGATCAGGACAAACCATGGGCTGCTCACTAGTGTTGTGTCACCTGTACACAACGAATATTAGGTTGTGGTTGTATGGAAAAGTCAAATCATGGTCATTAGCTCTACCAATGTTGTGGAGAATACAAACCATTTCAATGTCTGCATATTATTGTACTACAATTGTGCGTATTACATTTTTAACTTGTTTTTACGTCACATGAAGCATGCTTATAAAATTTTGTAATATAACCGAAGTGACAATAGGAAAATTAGTGTAGGATTTTGTTTATTTCTAATACGAAATATGTTCATATCTTTTGAACCTTGCGTGATAGAAACTTTTTTATAATGATTTTCGAAATCAGCATGATCGTTTCCTTTGAAATCACCTACTTTCACCCAGGAGGTATGAAAAAAATTAGTTCCCTAGTGTTATCAGCTACTAGTTGCGTTTAGAAAACTTTTCTAAATTATTAAGTCTATTTCCAATAATTTAACATAAATATGAATTAATTTAATAGGCAATTATGTGTATTAGTTATTCACAAAAATAATGTTTCTTTTTTACAAAAACATCTTATCTTTCTTCAAAACGTAGGTCAACTTTCTCCTCCTTTCTCACGTAAAGGTCACATCACCCACCTAATCGTTTGTACCTAAATATTTACAATAATGTTTCACATTCCCCTCCCAGGAGCTGTTTGCCTCTCCTACGTGCGGCGTGCGGAGAAAGCCTCAACCATACCGCATTACACAACTCGTGTAACTCTCGGGGATCGACGTGACTATCCAATGCGGCAACCACAAAAGTAGCGAAGGCCATTACTGTTCTCTATGGTTGAGCAAGAAAATGAAAATTTTGACATATCGATGAGAATAGGGGTATTTATATAAATAATGGTATTAAGTGGAGTGAACATGGAACTAATAGTGCTAGGGCAGCACATGATTTCTTGCATTATTTGTAACAATTCCGCAATATTATATACTGCTTGAATCTGCAAAAATATTTCCAACTACCAAATATATTTTCTGAGATATTAATTTGTAAGTTTCATTTATTCCAAGCGGATATTACGTAAAAACTATTCATTTTTTTAAATTGTTCATTTAAGTTCGAAAGAGATGTTTTTAGAACAGATTTTAAGGCATAAAGGCTATCTCCAATTTTCTATTTTCGAACTGTTACCTTTTTGCAATTTTCAGAATACAGAGAGTACGCCAGAAATGAGAGTAGCGCAAATTTTTTACCGTCTTTGATACATACGAGGACAAAACTTGAAGAAAAAAGTGGAGCGTTTCTTGAAAAAAAAAGTTTAAAAATTGTCTATTACACGCACAAATGCCCCAAAACTTCTCATATTTTCAAAAAATTGTACATGACCTTATGTCAAGATCGTTTTTGGGAGGAACCTACTGTGAACTACTATGGCATTTTTGGGGGTGTCCATAATTCCTGGAAGGCTCTGTATAAATCTAATTTAATACACATTTTTAATCCGATATTAAAAGAATTTATTGTGGATTTATTTATTAGAACATACATTTCGTAATGAAATGTATTCATTCTGTCCGGGAAATTTTTCAAAATATAGGCTTGTCTGAGCAGTGTTAAGACAATCGGGCGATGTATGTGCAATCCGTTATGATGATCGCACGAGTTGACCTTGCCAAACATTCATAAACGTCAGTTCACCGACTTTCGCTTTGTCGTCGTAACGTCTCGACCATCATGTCGTGACTTCCTTCAACATCTATCACTCTTTCTCCCTTCCGCGATATGTTATGCCTGATATTCTCTCTTTCCTCCTCTCTCTCTCTCTCTTCTCTCCTCTCTCTCTCTCTCCTCTCTTTCTTTTCATTTCTCTCTCTATCTTTATCTCTCTCTATCTTTATCTCTCTCTCCCTTTATCTCTTTCCTTTTCTTTCTTTCTCTCTTTCTCCCTCTCTCTCTCCCACTCTCTCTCTCTTCCTTCTCCTTCCCACTTCAATGACAAAGAAACTGGGTTTATATTTCCAGCAATGTATACCGAGATGTTCCATTTAAATATAGCAACCGAGAGATGTTTTATTCAATGTATGTTTTCATAATTCAAAGCATTTATAACGATAATTGGTACAAGATATAATATAATAAAGTATTCCAGAGCGTCAGCTGGTAGATGCCTCAAATTTAGCTACCAATAAGTTACAGTTTGGGAGACAACGTAACAAAAAGTCGGTCAGTCCGCTACGTTTCATAATTTGTTCACGGAATTTGTGCTTTGTCGCACTCCAATATAATCTCTGAGAACTGAATATCTCTGTGTTTTTTAAATCTGTGATAAATATTACGTTTTCCTTACTTTATTGATACTAAACTTTAACATGCCGTTCGTCTGCCATATATGGACGATAATTTCCTCTTTCATGTAGTCTTCGTAAATACACTGGATGAATTTTTCGACATTGAGCATACTTATGCCATCAGAGCAGCGGTGGACTACTTTTTTTTAAATAATACGCTTTAACTTGGAGTTAAATTTTAATTTACCACATGCCCATTTTAATACTTAGTCTCCCACATCGACTTTCGTGTTTCCTTTCCGTTAAGCTCCTGCATATAATCTGACTTTGAACTGTTCACCTTTATTATAACGAAGATGAAGTTTGTAATAGTGATTTAAAAATTTAAATTTTTCTATGAAGGGAAATTAAAAATTCGAAGTCATGAAATCACTATTTAAAGCAATATCTTGAAGACTTTGAGGATAAATTACAACGCTTTCATGTCTTGTACAGAATCAAAAGTTCTGATACGCTTTTGATTACTATTTTTCTATCTTGCAAGTATTCACACTTACATGCGCAAACGATGTAGTAATAAGTGAAACGTACTTAGAGCCCATACACCCACAAGCAGATTTCCATAATGATTACATTTCAACATCTGATCTAAAGAAATAAATTGAATTGCAGTTTGATTACATTGTCATGTGAATGGATGCATCACAAGCTACCACTAGATTGAGGTCTAAAAATGTATTGGCAATTACACCTAGGTATAGAATAAGTTACTAGAAAGTTATCAAGTGAAATGCATTTTAATATCCCTAGATTATTTTACAAGTATTTAATGGTTCGTAATTTAAAAACGCTTTGAATGTTTTGTATAGATGAGAATTTGCTGGAAAATATTACGTCAGGGAAGAAGCATGAACATGGAGATAGTTGCTTTGTTGATTCAGCATCATTGTAAAGGCCAATGACCTGGCTGCGTGTGAGGTCGGTATTGTGAAATGTCATTTGGTATTGACTGTTCTTGTACGGTAACGATGAAGCAATGAGAAAAGAGATAATAAACGACATTGCAGTCTTGGAGATAAATGTAAATATTTGATAGAATTCAACAACTTTCGATAAAACATTATAAGCGTAGCGTACTTGAGTTTGTGACTTCTAAACATCTTATAATACATCGTTATGTATGATCTCATTAATATTTATAACAATTATTTAGTAGGAAGGTCAACGATTTCAATTATAATATTTTGAAAATATTTATTCATTATTACACAAATATAATTACAAATTTACAATTGAAATAACTTTCTTACCAGATAAATGCTCGAAAATATAATTGGAGTTTTAAAATATATTGAAATAATAAATCGACAATCAAAATTACAAGACATCTTCTATTTATTTGTTACAATATCGAAAATAAAAATAAAATATCCGGAGTTAGGTGAATTACAATACTTTACGTCTCTATGTTAAGTTTTTTCTAATTCTCACAATTGTAAAGGGTGTTACTAAAATAGTTCCTTTCAAAGTTAGAATTTCATGAAGTACTTAACGATTTTACTAAATTTATATAGTATATAAAATTATACTCATCTAAACTGGTAACTGCACTGTGTTCAAATTGTGCAGAAACCAGTGGTGCTACATCACAACATACATTCTTGCAATATTTCTACATATCCAATTTTCGAAATTTCAGAGAATTCAACGAAAACGGGGCCTGCGCTATTATTGTAAGCGCCCCTTGTTCTATCCGTGGAAAAAAATTAAAGAACAATTTTGAAGCAGTTTTTGAGAAAATGTTTTTTTTAATTGTATAAAATTTACGCACAAATTAGACAAAACTACTCATTTTTTCAAAAAATTGATGTTGACCTTTTTTTTAAGAGCATATTTTTTAAAACAGATATTGTTTAAAGCAAAAATTTCTACCTTCAATTTCATAATTCTCAAATGTTACCTTTTGCAATTTCCGAAAAACAGAAACACTGATGGAAATGACCCTAGTACCCATTTTTTAACCATTCAGCGATACATACAAGGAAGATATTTAATTTAATTAACAACCCCGAAAAAAACCGAAATTGAACTTTTGATATTTTCGAAAAATTAGGAAAATCGACGAATATGAAACCTGCTGCATTCTCTTAAGCGTGCTTCACGCTACCTGAGAACAAAGTTTAATAAAAAAAATTAATAAGAAAAACTGCCAAAGGAAAAGTGATAGACAAAATTATTATAACTTGAATACTAAGTTTCTGCCTGTCTATATGTATAAACTTATACATGTTATCAAAACAGCGCTAGAAAATCATTTTTAATAACTGAAGTTCGATAACTAGAAATAAACAAAAGAAATGTAAAGAAAATATATACATATCATCATTCCTTCAAAGCCTAAAACCGCAGGATATTTTTTGATCTCTGATTGTTGAAGCAAACTGCAACGTCCCTAAACAGCTGAATCGTTTCAACCAACTAGAATCTCCTGGCGCCCCACTTTGCACCTCCCGCAATCACCGCCACGTGCGAAATGCAAAGAGCCCCACGATCGGGCGCCATTTGTGCGCGCGGGGCGACAGGACGGGCGGGGGGCGGGGAAGGGCGCAGACGACCTGTCCGCCCTCTTGCGCCATAAAACACTCGCGACTTTCCCGAGCGCCGCCCTGCGCCGATGGGCGCGCCCTCATCAGGGCAGATCCAGGGCGCGGCCCAGACCTCACGGACACGCGCTAACTCCAAGCGGAGCGAAGTGTGTTGGGTCCAGAGGCAGTTCCAGGGGGGGGGCATTCCCTCCCTCCCGAAAGACCTAGAGTTTTCGTTTGCTACCTTTGGGAAATTTGATTTAAATATTTATGAATTTTAGATTAATGTAATTATTTAAATATAATATTGTATAGTATCATATATATATATATATATATATATATATATATATATATATATATATAATTTGAGAGTCTGTGACTTCAAATTAACTGCCTTTTCATAATATCATATTGTTATTTTTAGAGTTATAAACCCTTTTCATTTTTTTTCATTTTTTGTCTGTCTGTTAGTCCGGACTAATCTCGGGAAAGTCAAAATCGATTTCGTCGAGTTTTCCATGAAAGGTAGAGTATTTTGTCGCATATAACTTAGAATATTTTTTATTTCGAGTATTATTATATATTATAAACTTAATGTTATTGATACAAATCTACCATTGTACTCCAGCCAAAATAAAATTTTGTTCGCCCGACCTTCATAAAAGAGCTATTGTTTAAATGAGATTTCGTAAAACTTAGCTATCTTTTTTATAGCACTTAAAGCCAAATTTAATTTGCAGTTTTTTGCGAATAACTCTAAAATGCTGAGCAAAACCACTAAAGTGGAATAAACGTTTCTCAAACCCTAAAGCATTTCCTTCACAATTCATTTTGATTCACTCTGATAGCGCAATGAGGATTTGAGAAATTCGAGGACAAAATTGCTTCCGGAAGTTTGCTGGGAGTACTAGTTCACAGCTGCCTGTACCAATGATGATGGTTGATGAGGGTCATTGGTTGGGGCAGGTCATGCTAGGGTACGGCGGGGTTAAACTACGGGTAGAATTCATTCCTTTTCCTGTTTCATATATTACTGTGGTTAAAAATACGCGGGATATCTCAGCTAGTTATAAATGAAGTTTTACGTTTCTTAACGCAAAATTGTAACTGTATATATGTCATCAAAACAGCGCTAGAAAAATCTCTATTAATAACTGGAGTTTAATAAGTAGAAATAAACAAAAGAAATGTATAGAAAATATATACATATCATCATTCCTTCAAAGCTTAAAACCGCAGGATATATTTTGAAGGGGAATTGCAGAAAAAGTTAAATGTTCCATATTTCCACAGTTACTTCCACATTGCGTGATGTGGCGTGATGCGTACATAAAATTAAAATTACCAAGCATATTACGGTATTTTAACTTCATTCTGGTTTCTTATTGCAGTGAAATCCATTGAAAAATAATTGTACAAATTTGTTAGTACGAATACCAGCCAATGAAATGGACCAGCATAAAATTACTGAGAAAAATAGTTATCCTCTCAACATAATTACACACTGTTATTTTAAAGAGTTGTTTACATTTTTAGTAGTTCGAATACGCAGAAATTTTCTCCCTTCATCACCCTTTCAGTTTGTGATTATGAACCCATAATGTGCTTTTTGGTTGACCATATCTGTCTCGACTTCATTGTATACGATCATTGACGGGTCTTTGTTCCGCGAGGTTACATCGCCCAACCCAACCTCAAAATGAAACCTCCATCGAGATGTATTTGGCACGGAATAAACACCGAAAAGAGGTCTGCTCCATCGCACAGCTTCCTGGAAAGGGGAGAGAGCGCCCGTGCAAACTCGACCGTGTGCGACACGACGCGGCGTGGCGCCTCTGTAGGTGGTCCAACGATGAGGCCGGCCGCGAGACAATAGAGAAACGCGACGCGTCGGTGCACTTCGGTTTATCCACGGCGACACCCTCCGACTGCGCAAATGACATCTCCCCTTTCTCATTCGCGATTGCTTATGCGTCGCCCCGCCAGTCGTTCGCGGAAGTAGTTAACGAACTGGCACTGCCACAGATGGGGCGGTGCTTGCGGAGTAGTTCGGTACGCACACACCAGGCCAGCTTCATAACGATTCGTATTTGTCTTCTGGAAATCAGTGAAAGAGAGCGTTCTAAAAACATTTGTTCGTCACTTTCTTTTTTTTTTTTTTTTTTTTTAGTTTTACACCTTCCCGAGAGGTTACACCCTCGATTGGTCACGGAATGTTAGTTGATCGGTGACTGCCATTGTCTTTCACAGCCCAGGTGTTTAAAATTACGAGTATACATGCAGCTCGTTAGATTTGAAACAATAAGATGAAGCTCATACACGATGCGATTGCATTGTAGTACGACAGTAAATCAGGAAATGAATGATTGAGTGTGATTTATTTTATATTTGTTATATTCATTAGGTCCTTAAACGGAAATTCCGACACTCTTCGTGAAATTTAATTAAAATTATCATGTAAACCACAATTTTTGAGCAAATGTATTTTGTGTTTTACATTGCTCAACACTGATAAAACAGATACATTGAATAAAATAAATTAATACTTACTTAATTCTCCAAAACAAAATGCACTTCCAGCACACCGACGATGATACACAAAGACGTATTAACATATTAAAATTCAGATTCGCCTAAATAGTAGTTCAATTTTTTTGATATAACAATCTTTAAGGCCCGATGATGTTCATTATTCGTCAAAATAATGAATATATTTGTTATTGGTGTCTTCACTATTGTTAATATACAAAGAAAAAATTCAGAAAAATAGCAGAAGTACTTTTAATTGAAGTTTTAATTAAGAGTCTGTTTTATCTCTTTCCAATGTCTGCAAAACTCTTCTTTTATCTTTTGTGTACAGAATTGAATCCGTTTATTACAAGAACAATTCAAAAATAAAAAATGTACGAGTTTATGAATGAACTATGAATAAGATATTCTTTTCCTCCTCCACTTCCTCTTCCTTTTTCTTCATGTTATTTTTCTTCTTCTTCGTCTGGTTATTATTATTATTATTATTATTATTATTATTATTATTATTATTATTATTATTATTAGAAGAAGAAGAAGAAGAAGAAGAAGAAGAAGAAAAAGAAAAAGAAAATTTCTTCGAAAGAAAATAACAATAATTGAAAATTTTGATATTTTCCGAAATTTTAGAACTCCATAAATGTTATTAAAACTAAAGCAATTCCTGACTTATCATCTACAAATTAGTGTTTGGTTTGTTCATCAGCAAGAATTCGAAAAACATTTAGTTTGATTCCTTTGTTTTTTCTTTGCAAATTTAAGCTCCCAACACAAAACTTCACTTTTTCCCACTTTTCTTACGTAACAAGTTCGCAATCAATGAGAACACGTAATCCGCCAAGATTTCCCAGAATTCCTGTGGAGAACAAACAAGAAAATCTCACGGAACAGAGGCCCACGACTCGCAACTGGTTCTCTCAATGAACTAATCCCCGTTCATACACGCCTCGTTAGCCTTCACCCAATGGAAACGTACGCACATTCCAAGTTGTTGCGGTGGTGGCGGGAACAGGGGCGGGGTAGGGGACGGGCACTGGGACGGAGACGGAGACGCGAGACGAGCAGGAGAAAGTGGAGGTGCGTATTCCACCTGTTAGGGCGGCACCTCTGGCGACAGTCGAGGCACGTCCGTCGTATATGGTCACGCCCTTCACTTTGAAGCAGAACATCACCTCAATCCGCACAGTGGGTGTCGAAGGAAACTCCAACCAGGGATTTGATTTGATTTATTTAAAGTCGCATCAACTACATATGGTCATTAGTGACTACTTTTATAATTACACAGTCAGTACAAAATAACTCAGTAACTCAGAATTATACATGTATGGTTAAATATTGTTGTACACTTCAATTTAACTTATAGAGCAAATGAATTTAATGCAATGTTCTTTGTTATTGAGATGCTTATGAGAACTTAATTTGTACTTGTTTCTTGAACTTTCATATTTAGGGCATGCAAAGAAATGTTATAATGAAAGAGAAATCTTGTATACATTGCAGTTATCGACATCAGTCCTGTTCAGTAAGTAGCCGTGAGAAAATTTTGTGTGTCCTATTCTGTATCTTGTCAAGATAACCTGATCGTTTCTGCAGAAACTGACCGTTGGATTATCATCTTCAAATTTTTCCAACTGATCTTAATTTGCAACCCTGTAACAAGCTACACCCCGTTGTTCCATTCTTTACTGTCAAGATCAGCTAAGTTTTTCTTGACTCCTACCAAGGAAAAAATAATTTGTGCAAATATTCTCTTTTCGGTTTGTACAAAAGACATTTCAAAATTATGATGTCGATTTATTATCAACACCAACCTAACCAAGTTTAACGCGGCAATGTCCCCCGAAGATTACATTTTTTCGTAGCTTTTTCGTCACAATTTTGCTCTATTGAAATATCTGTGCAAATTAGATATCTTTTTCACAAGTTCAACCATCCATTTCGGAAAATAAGCCAATTATTGAAAAGGGTATTAGTACGAGTATAATGTAGCTTCCTCAAAATAAAGAAACATTCAGCGTTTAAAATTTTTCAGGGTCAGTAAATTTGTGATTGAGAACCAATATTGATATTATAATTTTATTATAATATGATGTATAAATGATAATATGATGTATAAATATATAAATGATATTATAAATATGAATTGCAAATTATATTTACGTTTTGAATTTACTCAATTCAAAGTATATTGCGAACATATATATTACAAGAGTCATGCATACATTCGAAAAGAAATTAATGTTTTTTGTAAGTTGTAATAAGTTATGTAATAGTGAAATGGGATATATGATATTTATTGCAGCTGGAATTTTTAAATATTCATGCTGAGTTCAATTATATTTAGTGTAAAGTATCCTAGTGAAGAGTTGGCTAATTCACCTCTACTTCGGCACAGGGAAAATACTGGAGTTAAGAGAAGTCACTCAAAGTGGTTACTTAAATTCCTCTACATTCAAGCTAATATAAAGGAGTATTTTACAATATCCTCAGCTATATAGGAAAACCATCTCTGTGACATTTTCCAAAATTGTATTGACATTTTGATACTAGTTTACCTCAAACATACTTTTATATGCCTGTTCTACTAAAATGTTTCTTTTTTATTCGTTCCCAACTTGTTGTGAAACGAGCTAAAAAGCTTCTCCGTCAAAAGATCTTCGAAGAAGAGGCGCAGAGGAAAATCTGCGTCCAACTGCTTACTCATATTCCGCTCCTTACTTATAGCCGTCCCACATGCAAGAAAGATAAACTCACTAAAATATGGCCCCGTCTTCCTTTCGCAATCTTCTCATAGCACGAGGAGTGAACTTTTATAGTCACCAACTATCTCCACGGAGTTCGTGTTATAGTAAAATGATGCCAACAACATGTCAGTGTGTGCGTATGAAATTATGACGTCAACAAGAAAAAAATAACGTCTAGACTACAACACAAAAATTCAAAACACAATACATCCTGAACATTTTATAGCATGAAACAGATTTAATGCAATTTATACAGGGCGAGCTCATGTAAACGTAAAACTAAGTTTAACATGAAATTTCTTTCAAAGAAAGAGCATTGTAGATAGTATGATGTAAGCACAGACTCGTTAACTCTATACTAGAAAAATATAGTACTATTTAAAAAATTTAATCCCTTGAAACTTTTTGAATAATTTTAACAAAAGTTCTCTTAACTTTCTGGAAGACAGATGAGGAAAATGGAAATACTGAATTAGATTTAATATTAGAAATGTTTCAATGCAATAAAATTCTTAAATTTCGTAATAACCAGATCTTTCTACGTAGCGAATTTCTTGCGTGTTACAATACATGATGTTGCAGTTGATCTTTGTTCAATACTTCAGCGAATATCCTCTTTCACATTTCTCACCTGCGGTCGTGTGACCTCGCGGTATCGACTCGCGCGTTAAAAAGGCTGAGGACAGGCGCGAGTCGCGTCGCGAGTGGGTGCAAGAGGTCGTAAATAACAGACGAAAGCGAAAAGGGAGCGCCGGGGTCGCCAGGTACGGACCCAGGACCCCGTGCCCCACCGTGCCGCGCCGTGCCCCTCCGTGTCTCGCTGTGTCCTACCCCGCCCCGCCACATCCCGCCATGCCACGCCTCGCCACGCCACACCCCGCCATTCCCCGCCTCGCCACGCCACGCCATGCCAAGCTCCGCCACGCCCCGCCCCGCCACGCCATGCAAGCTCCACCAAGCTCCGCCACGCCACGACCCGCCACGCCACGCCGCGCCACGCCACGCCACGCCCAGCTCCTCCACACCCCGACCCGCCACGCCCCGACCCGCCACGCCACGCCACGCCACGCCAAGCTCCGCCACGCCCTGACCAGCCACGCCCCGACCCGCCACCCCGACCCGCCACGCCACGCCACGCCACGCCACGTCACGCCACGCCACGCCACACCAAGCTCCGCCTCGCCCCGACCCGCCACGCCCCGACCCGCCGCGCCATACCACGCCACACCACGCCACACCACGCCACACCCGCCGCACTCCGCCGCATACCCACCGCCGTGCCTCCCGTGTCCCGCCGCCCACCGGGAGAGGTAGCACATAGCATCAACTGATGTCACTGCAGTGCCTCTGACCGGGAGGTGCTAGAGTTCGAGTACCGACGGTGGCAGGATTTTCGTTACTAGCCAGGTCGAATCGAGGCGCTCTCTGGAGGAGAATTCTAGCGACCGGCTGCTCTAGTCGGTAGTGGCTCTGGGCGGTAGTTTCCATGGTTTCTCTGATCAATACCAGACGAATACCCGGGCAGTACTCAAACAAACGACGGACCGCGCGAGATCTTTTCTTCCTCTTCGTTGGCCTATCCTCACCCCCTAATTATACATTTACTACACACACATACACACATGCCGGGAAACTGGTCGGGAGCTTAGAGCTTGTCCCGGCTGGGGCGGTGCCCAGCTGATGGGAGACACCTGGTTGGGGAAAACCCCGCTAGCCGACGGTAAGTCGGCGCCAAATTTCAACATCTAGCGGGGGAAAATCACCGCCACCTCCGTCGATAAAAAAACATACACTACACTTACGAGAGTAATGACCTTAGCAGTTGACGCGCCCGGAATCACTGATTAAGCAAGCAAGCCAAACCCGTACGTACTGCCGCGCCTCGCCGTGTCCCGCCGCCCCCGCCGCGGTGCCCTACCGTGTCCCACCGCGTGCCCCGGCGTTCCCCAACTTGCTCCTCCGCGCCGCGCCGCGCCGGTCGCGCACCTGTCGCCTCACCTCTGACCTTTGCGGGGGCGCGGGGCAGGCGCGAGGAGAGTCGGCGGGTGGGGGAGGGGCGCTTTCTTCCCGCAGAGGCGTCGCAGACGTCTGCCCCCTCGAGGGGGGCAATTAGGACCCCCGGCGGAGGCGTGCCGGCTTTCACCGGGCGCGTAGCCGCCGGCGCCGCCGCCACCTCCCGCGCCGCGACGCGTCGTGACGCTGCATTTAGGCCCTGGCCGCGGGCGACGCCGCACGCGCGGCGGAGGCGGGTAGAGAAGGTGGAGGCATGGGTGGGGGCGGGGATGGGGGCGGAGGCGGATGTGAAGACGGAGGTGGAGGTGGATGCGAGGGCGAAGGCGGGGCGGTGGTGCATGCGAAGGCGGAGGCGAGGGCGGAGGCGAGGGCGGAGGCGAGGGCGGAGGCGAGGGCGGAGGCGAGGGCGGAGGCGAGGGCGGAGGCGAGGGCGGAGGCGAGGGCGGAGGCGAGGGCGGAGGCGAGGGCGGAGGCGAGGGCGGAGGCGAGGGCGGAGGCGAGGGCGGAGGCGAGGGCGGAGGCGAGGGCGGAGGCGAGGGCGGAGGCGAGGGCGGAGGCGAGGGCCGAGGCGAGGGCGGAGGCGAGGGCGGAGGCGAGGGCGGAGGCGAGGGCGGAGGCGAGGGCGGAGGCGAGGGCGGAGGCGAGGGCGGAGGCGAGGGCGGAGGCGCAGGTGAGGGTGGTGGCGGAGGCGGGGGCGAGGGCGAGGACGGAGGCAGGGGCTGGAGGGCGAAGGTGGAGGTGAGGGCGGAGGGGAAGGCGGAGTTACATGCGAGGGTTGTGGCGGAGGCGGGGGCGGGGCAAGGGCGTGAACGGAGGCAGGGACTGGAGGACGAAGGAGGAGGCGGGGAGAAGGTGGATGCGGGCGACAGACAGTGGGTGGGACGCCGACGTGGAAGGACCAGCGCGTCGCCGAAATTTTGGGAGGGAACTCGTAGGGAATCCGGGTTGAATGTTGTGGCGTAGGATCATGGATGGGTATGGTATTGTTGTATCAGGAGGAGCCAGGCGGTGAAACTACGAACGAAAAAAATGGGTCAGGTACTACATTTAAGAGAGAGCAGTGTTAAGGTCGAAGCGAAATATGATAGATGGAATTGTCGTGGGTCAGAATCAATAGAGTAGGAGCCATGATCACGATGGTGCGGTTAAATGATTCATGACAATGGAAGGAGATGGGTCGAAACCTGTGCACTTCTAAGTGTTATGCTGAAGTGACAGCTTGTTTTTTGTAGATAAGAGTGCGATCTGACGAGATATTGTAGAAGGCAGGGGGACATAAGGACTAGTTGGTTATACAAAGGGAGCACGAAGGACCTACACAATCCCACGCACCTACTTTGGAAGAATATCTTTGCCTCTCAGACCTGCACCAAGTAAGTAAGCAAGCAAAAGAGCTGAACTCACGTAAGGTGCGAAGGAGAGGAAACTTCCATTACAGGAAAAGTATACCAATCGGTGAAAGAAGATGGCAAGTGAGTCGAGCTCTGTCACGAGGTAAACCTCAATGAGCTGAGCAGCGCACCCATTCAGTTTTATCCATGAAAGGAAATGAGTTCTCGGGCACCACTGCGAAGTGCGTAGACTTTCTGTTGTCAGAGATCACACAAAAAGAACATTATTATTATTATTCATTTGAAAAATTATCGTTCATAATATTCCCTATGTTTATCCTTAAACAAAAGGAAATTAATAAATCCTTAAACATTTCAGAAAATACTTTCACCTTATTATTCAAATATTATGAAGATAAAACATATTTTTCAATGTGTAAGAAAAGTATTTGTTACGTTGACAGTGTAGTGTAGAACGAAGAGGATATGGCCTACATTCGGTAGCCGTGATTTTTTATCACTACGTGTGTGTGGCATAATCGACTGAACATATTATCTCCACGTACGTTTCTTTGACTTGATTAACTTTTCTTTAACTTTTTCTTTGACTTTGACTGAACATTATTGGAATTGATAGGTATTTATTCTGAAAAGTAAAATTATGAACGTAAAATATTAGCCACATTGTTCAGCCACCGAAATTCCCCAATTTGCGTTTTACCAATAAAAATGTTGCAACTGATGTCACGGGATCCCAACATTCTCAGACTTCTATATTGTATCAAAAATCTTACTATCAATTTTTTCCAATGCTTTTTTACTGCACCATCAATTGAAAGAGGAAAACCAAGAGATAAAATTAATATTCGAAAGAAAATCATATTTACCATATTTATCTTAAAATAAAGCTATTAAGAAATTAGAAAAAATGTGTAAAAATGCCAAAGTAATGTTTATATATAACAATGTTATTAAAATATAATTTCTAGTTACTAATTTCCACTTACTACGCAGTCTATGCAATAAAACGTAACATAATGCATTCATTAGCAATGAAACAAACATTAATTAACGAACGGAGTGATGTGATATGGCGTTTTTAATGCGCCATAAAACGCAACGTTACGATGTTACATATCGTTGCTTCTCAGAATCTCTCTATTTCTTGAAACATAAATGTACGAATAAATGAGCGTGTGAGCTTCCCTATGATTGTTTTAATCATGTCATAATGATGCAGCTACATCTGAATATTGCTTCTACAGTTAAATTAGAAACACAAAATGTCAAAGTATTGTCTTCGAAACGCCATATTAACTTATTACTCCCAAATATTAACTTAATCGAGAAGTGACTCAAAATTCAGAGACTTTAAAACTAATATGAACCAGTAACTAAATTAGTTCAAAGAACTGTCACCCTGACCGGGAATCGAACTCGGTTCTCCTGGTTTAAACATAACTTTAATTGCTAAAATACATATATTACACAGTGCCAATGTCACATCACAGAAGCATTTACTGTTCGGAACATTACCGCCATAATTGTCTCTTCAATAAGATGACAGGGTGCTGACAAATGAACCAATAACCTTTATATATTTCAATACTCACGAGTTTTATTGTATTATTGACAAGTTAATAATGGTTTAGATGGCATTTAATCTGCAAAAAAGTATTGAAATATTTCGTACCAATAATCAATCATCTCTGAAATAAAAAAAGGTGAACCTTTACAACTGCGACTGAGTTGTTTTTGGTGCAGATTGAATGAACGTTTAATTCAATCACAGAAGAGTAAGATCGCTTGAGAAAAAGAGTACTATTGTTTCAGGCAATTGAGTAGCTTTTTGGAAATAAATTTCAACAATTTAAAGATTTGCATTACAAATATTTATGTCAAATCCCATTCTGATACAGTTTAACGATAATTAGTAGTTTTCATTTTGCAGTCGCTAATTTCCATTTCTTCGTTGTTTTCACCCATATGCTAACAAAACTTGAATCAAGGCCTATTTTCGCCCAAGAGTATTATTAAAGACCTAATTTAATTGCGTTAAAAATAAAATCGTTTAATGTTATTGCAATAAGGTTGGTAATGTTGCGTGAAAAAAGTCGCTTACAATTTTAATGTATGAAATACATCACGCCGCTCACCAATTAAAAAGCAATTATTTATAAAAACGACAGAAAATATTTACATGTCTTCCTTGACTCTTCTATGAAACGTCACTTCACATTACAGTTGTAATAAACGTCGAATTAACATCACTTTGCAATAATTATAATTGTAAGTTATATTTATTTGTTCTTTTAGAATTCAGTGATCTCGATTTTTTTGTAGCTGTTATGACCTTAAGTCCGAATCTGGCTAAATTCCGGAATTAATGGGATAAAGTTTACATTGTCCGAACGAGGTGGATAAAATCGGAAGTAGGAATAGCCTCCGAGCATTCTTCGGAAATAAGCCGCTTAAAGCGTCTGAGGTGGTGTGGGCATGTGAATTACAATGATGTCAATATCAGATACTTGATAAAAAGGAATAAGGCGTCTATTGGAACGTTTTTAAGGCCAGTGAAAAAATAACACAGAAATAAAAAAGCTATCGAAATGCGTAAATTGGGCTTTTTTATTTCGATATTAATTTTTCTTCCTGAACAATCATATTAATTTATTTTGTAAATAATAAAATATTTACATGTTTCTGGAGTGTTTCTACGCTTCTGCAATGCAAACTTTTGCCTAGAAAGCCTTTTTTCAAACCAAACTTTTTAGTGCTTATTGCGGCTCAGCCACTCAGGATATCCAAGTACATTATTTGCGGATTCGGTGATATAACGGCGTACCGGACTGTTGTATCCGAGTTTGCGGGTTCAAACCCGATCAAAGCCGTGGATTTTTAGGGGCGAAAAAATCCTTCGTACGCCTTCCTTCGGAGGGGAAGTAAAGCCGGCTGTCCCATGTAGTAGATTTTCTGCTTGTAAAAGATCAAGCCTAAAAGAAGCCTCTGAGCAAAATTGAGATCCACCTGTTTCGTCGCCCAATATAATACCTCCTTTCTCCGCTAGGTGGTGAAAGGAGCGTAGCGAAATTTGCGTGGTTAGACGGAAGAGCGGGACTGATGGCCCGAGTCTCGCCACGTAAAATAAAGCATTAACTAATTATCAGACAAAATATGTTAAAAATTGACTTAAGAGCTTATTTAAGAAGTTTCGACGTTTCCTCCCCGGGCATCCTGCATATTTTGTAATATTTACTGCTTTGGGGATCTCCGAGTGATGTGTGTGTGTGTGTGTGTGTGTGTGTGTGTGTGTGTGTGTGTGTGTGTGTGTGTGTTCGTGTGCGCAGCTGGCGGTAAGCAGCCAGCGGGAGCCGGATGTGGATCGTCACGTAAAATAAGGCATTAACTAACTACTTATCAGACAAAATGTGTTAAAAATTGACTTAAGAGCTTGTTTTCGAAGTTTCGACGTTTCCTCCCCGGACATCCGGTATATTTTGCAATATTTACTGCTTAGGGGATCTCCGAGTGATGTGTGTGTGTGTTCGTGTGCGCAGCTGGCGGTGAGCAGCCAGCGGGAGCTGGATGTGGAGGACGAGGGCAACGCGCTAGCGCCGTTCGGCGCCAGGGTGCGCGGGGGCGCGCGACGCCGCGGCGGCGACCAGCAGTTGCGCCGCCGCCAGGCCACGCCCGCCCCCGCCCTCGCCCTCGCCCGCGGCCACGCCCACGGCGACGGCGACGGCGACGGCGACGCCCACCACCACCACCACCCGCACATCTCGCGTCTCGACGTCACGTGCGAGCGCGGTACCATGGCGGTGGCCCTCGAGTTCGACGCGCCCTTCGACGGCGTGGTGTACAGCAAGGGCCACTTCGACGACCCGCGCTGCCGGTGAGTGCACAGCTGATCTCATTATATTATTATAATACTCGACGCGCCCTTCGACGGCGTGGTGTACAGCAAGGGCCACTTCGACGACCCGCGCTGCCGGTGAGTGCACGGGGGACCTCATTATATTATTACTATTACTAGTGAAAACCCGTCAAAATTTGACGGTGAGATCTGAGATAAATGTAAAATACTGTGACCAGACTAATGTTCACAATACGTTGCATTGTTTGGATCTTCAGGGTATAACGAAGATGTTCTGTGATGTGAGTTCCCAAAATTTTGAACACGTATGGCCCATGGGCAGGTGGCAATGCAATATCGGTGCCAAATTGCACAAAAGAAACAGCACTATTACACTGACGGATATTATTTCTAAAGTTTTTTGATGTGTCATCATGTCCTATATACAATTTTTATTTCTTCTGGCATATCGCCTGAAGGTAAACTTATTTTCCCATTTAAGCAACACAGAGTAAATCGTTTGCAGAATTTTTCTCACATGCGAAGTGCAAAGCAGAACAAAACTGACGTTTCATAGGCAACGACCCAGCAGAAAACGAAATGACCTCACTATCACGACACTTACGCTGACTTTCTCTTTCCCTGCGTCCAGTTAATGTACGTTTGCGTCTTTTGGGACGCGTGGGCAACGATTCGGAATTCGACATAACCTGTGAACAACTTCACTACTTCAGTACAACCGAGCAAAACACACTGTCCAAATGTTCTCTACAAAATTCACCACAAAAGCAAATACATGCAAACTGTCAACGCCACAATGCAATAATTACACTGAAACAAAACCTTGATGAATTGTAAACAAATCTCAACAATCAAAACAAAACATCAAACAGCGCCACCATGAAGTGGCGCTGTCGACTCATATATATATATATATATATATATATATATATATATATATATATATATATATATATATCGATTTTGAAACAGCCACCCTTTGGAAGAAAACAATTGACTATTGATAAGCGTACTATTAAAGAAATATTTAATTAATTAATTTACACACTAAATGTTGGTGAATCAACACAAACAATATCTGATAACACATCTAGGGATCACATTCTTTCATTTAAAGGAAAAAATACTACAATCGGTTCAGTAGAAGCTCTAAACGAAGCCATGGCAAAATACCTTATTTTTTTTAAATATATAGATTGTTCTTATTATTATTATTATTATTATTATTATTATTATTATAATACTCGACGTGCCCGTCGACGGCGTGGTGTACAGCAAGGGCCACTTCGACACCCTTTGCTGCCGGTGAGTACACGCCATTTCCGATCACGTATACTATCGATGTGCTTGATTATCGTAAGTTCCTTCGCCTCTCACGTTCATCGAAATTGTTTATGGTTTCTCGTAAAATAAAATTTAACAATTTCTAAGTCTAACTAGTGGAGTTGTTTCATTTGAATATACTTTGAGAGCACATATGTGTTTTTCTATATCATCCGACAAATAGACATGATCTCCGTTATAAAATGTACATTATATATCAAAAAGAACATCTTTTTTTGCTTAACGACCATATCGATTTTTGATCAGTATGATTTAAGGAACAACATATTAAATTTTCAGACAATTTCACATAAACCTCATTTCCATGAAATTGGTGCGGTATTCTTTTGGAGGAAAACTCCTCTCAATTACGAAACGGAGAACATTTATTTGATGCTTTCTCACTATAGTGCCGCTAATTTATTGTTCAAAATGTTCCAAAGAGAATGGTTGAAAAGATAGTCGGTGGACGGGCAGGGTTTGAGAGTGGGTGAAGAAGTGGGGAATTGGCGTAAAGAAGTGAGCAAGTAGACAACGAAGGTCGAAAAAGACCATCGCCATTGAAGAAGGTTTCTTAGCAGTACATTGCGTTGCTGCATAGTGCAATTTAAATTGCGGCTATTACAGTCCTTCGAACAAGAGAACAGCCTCCATTGTTCCAAAGGGATAGCTTGTGTGTTTTTGCCTGCATACCCAGCATTCTGAGGCTTTCAACTGTTTCATTGTTGGAATATTGCATCCTCGTTCCACAGGTCTCTCAACAATACGAGGAAATCTTACGTATTCTATTTCTCGTACGGAGTAAAGAACTTTTAAATTTTGACAAAAAGGTATTCTTCTACAAAAGATCCTTTAGCATTTTCCATGACACGTGCATCGACAATACAGCTCTCATAACGTAATGCCCGCAGTGAGAAAACGTCGAGATTACCCTCCAACCTTCCTTCCCCATTCACTCGCAAAATAGTCATTCATCGAGGCTAATCGAGCTTGCAATGCAATCGAAGTGTTTCATATGGAAGAAAAGTCAAGAGGGCGTTGAACCGAATGACTCACATGACCTCTGCGACATAATTTTCGCCTTGGATGTGATGCCAGGTAACGTTAATTAAGGGTATGAATAATACTCCGTCCTTCGTTTTTTTTCTCCCCTACAACCCCTTTATATCCACAATCTTTACTTCAGATGACATGTTACGTAACATCGTCCATTGATCGATGACCGAGCTCTCATGAATCATTTTTTCTCCCTTCTAATTCATTTACTGACTCACTAATTTACGTACGATATTCTTATCAACCTTCTACAATATTACATAGGAAGTGGGAAATACAATATAGTTCAACTGAATCAGATCCATAAAGATAAGTCATCTGCATTGATTTGTTTAGGGTTAAAACATCGCCTTTCTGATAATATCAGAATATGAAACCCTTTGTAATTGCTTGAGAAATCCAATCGCACTTGAAGACCTGGACGCGAATAACATGTGTATATGTCGTAATATTTATATACATCAAATGAATGCGTACAATTACAATGCACAATGATCATATAAAATTTCATTTCGCATCTACATATTGCTTTCCTCTATCTTAAAAGGCCGCAAATTAACCGAATATAAAACGTTATTTGACTTTCAAATAAAATCAATATTCTCAGGAATAAAAGCGCACAATCGTTTCTTCGAAACTCACTTTCTCTAGTTTCTAAATTTCAAGGAAATCCAGAAAGTCTGCACAATACAATGCTATCTCTAAAAAACATTAGTGTACAGGATGAGTTTGTGTATTTGTTACGAGAGTTATTTGATATTTTTATCGCACAGTAAAACAAGTAATTAATTTCATGGAATAATTATACTCTTACAAAAATGAAACAAATGTTAACTAAAGAGAACTTATTTGAAGAAAAATTTTAAGAAACTTTATTATGTAGTTATGTTGTGTTGTAGTATTATGTTAATAAAAAATACTTAAGGGCCAATTTTTGGCTGTAAAAATAGGAAGAAAGTGTAATTTATATGTACCACAAGTAAAGAGTTAACAATCTGTGCAAAACTCTCTGACCCAATAATACCATGCAAATATATTCATCACATTTTCATTGAGGTTTGAGCATTGTAAAGATAGTCAAGTGCAAAATATAAAGCACAAAAATCCATCGTGTTTAATTCCATCGTGTTAACACTCTTAAGAAACGGGAGAACTGAGAAAGTCAAGTCACGACCACAAGCCGCGGCTAGCGGAATCTGCGAGCAATTGGCAGCAAGCCTGACCTTTTGAGAGATTTCTTGGACCGGTACATCGGAGGCTAAGCTAAAGGCGCTGGAAACTGACGAAAACGAAAGAAAGGTCAGGAAATGACTAAATGTGTCTTGCCGTGCGGTAGGACACTGCGACATCTTCCAAGTTTCACCAACGTTAATCAATACATGCACATCACGCACAGTCATGGCAAAATGTTGCCTCACATTTCATTACATAGGAACAATTTCTTATATATTTAGAAACATTTAGGTGGATCATATTCTGATATAATGTATTATGTTTCATTTAAAAGATTCTTTCATACAAGCTATTCGAAATATTCAAGTATGGTATCAATGAGTCAGTGTAATATTGGACTGGCAAGCGCTGATAACATTGAAAAGTAGTGCTCACATGTTTTCCTTACTTTTTAATACTTACTGTCAATATCTGTAAAATGCTTTTTTTTATTCCTATTATTTTAGCATTTAAGGGGAGTGTTAATTACCAATGCTTGACCATTGTAAAATGTTGCTAATTGAAGGTAAATTTTCTGACAAAATATTAGAGGTAGCTCTGTGATATTTTTACAGTGTACACAATCCTTCATACACATACTGAATCATGGAAATTTCGGAAAAAGCTATTTTTGATGAAATTAAAAACACATTTCATGAGAAGTATGAACTACATTCCCCTAACATTTTCTCCATTTCCACACTCGCCACGATTTTTGCATTTTACTTCCTTTTTAAAAATTCCTAGCACAACCGAAAAATCCAAAATTTAAAAAAATATTAATTTTCCTTTGACGAAGCACTGTACTTACTAACAATCCACTTAGTTTCTTCTTGGAAGCACTTAAAGGAGTTGCAGAGCAGAAGACACTTCCACAGAATTTAGGTTAGTATATCCAGTGACACCACGTAAAGACAAAATCGATTTTACAGCTGTATTACTCTGAACATTATTCTTTTTTCAATAGAACACGTGCTTCTTGAACACATCGTTGGAACAGATCTTGGCATTTCGAAGAAAATCACGACCATTTCCATAGATAGAAAAATCAACTAACACGACACACGCTCAAAAGCACGCACCTTCGGCGGATAATACATTCTATTCTATGCTCGAAGGCAAGTACAATATAAATACAAATGTGTACCAACTTACGCCAGAAAAAGAAAATAGGTTCGCCAACTTCTAAAATTCCCGCGAAATTTGAAACGACACAGAAAATAAATCCCATGAAAATTTGACAGGACACGAGGTGTGCCAAATGGTGTGCACATGTGTTACTTTAAGACACAAATAATCATAGTTTCCGTGGTCGTAGCAACCTTACTTATGTCTCGTTTTAAACAGGAAAGATGAGAGAAAACTAAAATACAAAAAAAATCGACTTTTGGGCCCAAAATCGATTCACACTCCCCTAAATATTGGGTCAGCATCACTAAAATATCTGAAAATACAATAACATCTAGAAATTTTCATAAAATTTTTCAGAAAATTCTCAGATACCAATAATAATTAGTAGTAAACTGTAAAAATATTTTTTTAATAAACATTCGTGTGGCAGTAAAATTATGGACGCAAACGTACTACAGCATTCTGATCACAATAGTCTAGCTATATTTAATTGACCTCTACGTGTACTAATATCAAGCTTGGAAAAAAGATTCGACAGTGCACAAGTTCCATCCAATCGACACCAAATCGCCAGGCGGGTATCGCGATGAAGTTGACATTTGTGCCGAGAGTCCGCGTGTACCGAAAAGCCGGTGGGCGCATGCGCGAGAAAACTTGTTGACAGTGCGGGACGCCCTTGACCCGCCTACGCAGTGACGTCACTGGCACGCACCTGCGTCGCTGTCTGGGGGGGGGGGACTCTGCTCTCATCTCGCTTCACCTGAACGGAAGCTCCCAACACGTAGCGCCAGGCAAAGAATACGGCAGGTGTATCTCCCCATGTCGCCCATGCCTATTGAGATTTTCGATCTCAACTGATGTTTGTTAAATACGTCAATGTAATTTACGTACATACGTTACGTTTACGTTTTACGGTTACGTTTACGTTACGTAAATACGTTTACGTAATTACGTTAAATACGTAATCGTTTATTTCAGAAACCCGTCAAACGCCAAAATTTAAAATGTCTTTAGCGGTGGAATATTGTTTCAGGAGGATATCGCTTATTCCATATTTACCTGAAAAATATTCATTTATTAACTGCTTCAATATTAAAAAATATTTTGAAATCCGAAAACCTGGAACACTTTTTCTCAATTTTCTCGACATGATAAATTTGGCGTTTGACTGGTTTCTGAAATAAACGATTCAATTGAGACGCTGTTATTGTTAAGCTTCAAACAAATAGGTCCAAAATATGTTATAAGGTCTTGTTTTAACCTTTTAAAGTATCTATAATAGGCACACTAGAAAAGCATTGTATCTTTCTATTTTAAACTTGTTTAAATAACACGAAATGTGAATAAATACAAAAATAATAAGTTCAATGAACATTCTCACTTAGAAACATTGTATTAGTACCTTACTAGTCCAACTTTGACACAAATAATTGCGACATTCCAAAGAAAAACAAATTAATTAAATAGTAACTAGGACAGCATTTAGAGAAGAGATTCATTTGGAAGGACGTTTTCGAAATTGTAAATAAATAGTATGTCAAATTATCTCAATTTTATTGTTGGTTAAATCCAAAGAACACTACACACACTGTGTATCTTCCTATTGTACAAAAGTATTTATGTCTGGTGCGAGCACTAACATATTCCACTCTTCACAGTGAAGTGGTTTGCACTGAAATTGATGTCACATGCTGTCAGATGTCATTCCCTGATCAATAGTGAGTTCATTTGCTGGCAGAGGTCTAGTATCTTGACAGCATGATATTTCCTTTCAAAAACTCTAATTTTTTGCCAGCTACCTGTAATTTAATTAAATTTAATTAATCATTTCCACAAAGACGAAGAAGACAATTTCACATTAGATGCTATTATGTAGCATATCTCGCATGAAATTCTGGTTTCCGGAAACTTCTCTCTTAAGAAAATTTCAGTACATACTCGTAATGGAAGTCGTTAAGCATTCAATACGCAAATAACCCTAAGAATATTTAAAGCATTTCCAATTTCTCTGTTTCTGATCATAATTAGAAATATTCGTTCATTAAAATGTAGACAAAAATAGGTGTTTAATTAAAACAATTCTTTAAATGAAAGCCACAAACAAAGTATTAACATAGAAAAAAGTTTACAAGTATAGGTATGCTGCAAAAATTCTTAGCTATTGGTAAAACATTGGAGTAATAATTGTAAATAATTATTTTGTATTTATTCCATCATACATCATTTATTAAACTATGTAAAAAAGTAATGCACTCTCAGATCACTCATAATTATATAAATTTACGTTCTTACGTTTACATTACGCTTTATATTACGCATTTTCTATTGTATCATTTTTGCATCTAAATTATATCAGTCGCAATAAAAATAACTAAAATAATCTGATTAAAAGACATCCACTCCAGTCAGGGACGCTTCGATCATTGTTAATATTATGTATTATGGACAGTAATAAGCAGTCGCGTAGATCATACTCTTCTTCTTCTTCTTCTGCCTTCTGAGATTAAGGCGATACCTGTTCCAGCTTTTCAGTTCTCTTCCTTCTTGGGCGAGGTGGATCTCTTCCTTGAGGCCTATATTTCATTGCTTGTCTTGGAAATCTTCCTTCGGTAACTCTTTCTGTTTTATTTTCATTTCGTTTTATTTTCTTCCATACGAGTAGTTAGCGAGAAGATATTGAGGTTACTTCGTATGTGAGTATTTCTTATTCTATCGAGTCTAGTGCAGCCTTTAACAGATCCCGGGAAGCCGATCTCAGCCGCCTGCACTCTTGACATATATTTCTTACGAGTAATCCATGATTCTGAGACATAGAGAAGTGTTATTACTGCCATTATCTTGTAGAACTTTATTTCAATTTATTTCCTTGTTTTATTTTTGTTCGTTTTTATTCTGACAGGATATTTCCCATGGAATAGTTTTAGTTTTTGAAACGGATATTTTCATGTTATATTCATATCCAATTCTTTGGAGGGAATGTACTGATTTTTGCAAATTATCTTCTGTCCCTTGTAATATTATCTGGTCATCTGCTAACAGGAAGAGTTAATTGAGATATTATTTGAGAGTACAATGCCTTGTAGAACATTAGCTTGCCATTCGCGTATCATATAATCAAGATAAATATTAAATAATGTCGGAGATAAGCTACAACCTTATCTTACTCCTTGATTTATAGAAGTTTCTTTCGAAAATTTTCCTTCAATGACAACGATTGCTTTATTGTTTTCATATACTTGTCGGATTGTCTGTATCAAATGTGTGGGATAGCTTCTTTCAAACATGATGTTCCATAATTTGTTCCTTAGGACTCTATCGAAAGCTTTGACGTAGTCTGTGAAGTCTAAGTGCGTCTCTAGAATGATCATACTTTATAAAGCAAAACTGCTCAAGTTGACGTAAACCGGTTTCGCATGTTTCAACAGATGTGCAACTGTTACGTTCTCAGAATTCCTTCCTCGCATACGTCACAGATGCTTGACGTTTAGCTGTCAGAAGTATTTATATGCCTCATCGTTGAGAGAAGGACATCTGGTGTCCACTCTTTTCTCTCTTCCAACGGAAGGCCCTAACAGGCGACACGTGTCATATCGAAGGTTAACTGACTTTGGCTCAAAAATCTCATTTGCATACAAATCTACTGTCATTTGCAATCGTAAACGCATATTCTGCACTTTCAGTGAGGCAATTTTTTTAAGAACCTAGTTGGATAATTCAAGAGGGCAGGTCATTCCAGTTTATTTCCACAATTGAGTGTTCAGAACTCTCTGATATTGTGAATGGAACTTACATTATTAGACCTTAGACATAGTCAATTGAGGCGGAAAAAGTTACCTAGCCACGCGCAATAGCAAAGAAAAATATTTTTGCGTTAAAGAGAGAAATATATACTTTCGAAAAACTTTATCCAAAAAACTGAATGTAAGAGACGGAAGGGTTCTGAAGACTTGTCTTTTCACATGCAAAACATTAACATTTTTTTTACATTTTTTATATTCGACCAAAGATAAATTGTACGTTTGGGAAGAAGTCGCACCAAGCGAGCAGGTGGAAAGATGGCGATTCCACGACGGGAAGTCATTAGTACATTTCGCTTGTCACTTCACATACATCTATTATTTCCTCTACCCACTTTTCTCCTCTTTCGTTAAACGATGAGAACTCAATATTTTTCTCAAATCTCATAATACTTTACTTCACGCTCGTCCTACAACCCGTCGGGATGACATCGCTGTCTTTTCCGCCCAACACAACAGTGTCTCAGCATGTCCCACCGCGAATTCCACACGGCGTGAATATTACAATTGATGTGGGTCAAAATTTCTACATTTTTAAAAACATGTACACATTTCTTATATTCCAGCTCGGAATAATTTTCGGAGCGCTCAGTTATTAAACGTGGATAGGCATATCTAGATGTATCAAGCTGAGAAGGACGCAAAGAAAATGGTATCGGAAGAAATGGTGCATGAAAAAGGGAAAACAGACTATGGTAATAATACCTACAAGCCAAAATGAATGAAATACGAAATGTATGATTGCAATACCCATACAAAAATACTTAAGGAATATAAGAGAAGCAGACATACTTTATGAATTATTATGGAGTAACACTATTTTCAAAGTAAAATGAAATTTATATACAATTAATATAATAATAATAATAATAATAATAATAATAATAATAATAATAATAATAATAATAATAATAATAAAATTTATTTGGCTACAATTGGCTGATTGCCAGATGGTAATCACAAGCCCACTATGCAGATTTACAAAACATCCTTACAATACAAAAACAATTACAATATAAAAACAATTAATAATTCAACACAATAAAAAACGAAATTACGAATACATCTACAACATACATATAAATACACATACAAATACAAACATACATATATACACACACCCGTTCTTATACATGAATGCTCACTCACACGTACACAAAACATGAACTCACACTTGCCCTTCATAGAGTAAATGCCTACATATACACAAACAACCACACACATAGTATACATGCATAGATATATGACGTATGAGTCTCGAAAAACTGTCAATGGAAACTAAAACCGCTTCAAAAGGTCCGCAGGATCTTCAAACCTAGGTTTTTGGGCAACTTTCATATCGCGCGCACTTCCGCATCTGAGAACGTTTCCTTTCACTCTAACGAGCAGCTTTTTCCGCCCGTTTCAGCATTTTATTGGCGTTTTTCTCACAAGCGTGACGTCTTATGAGCCTAATTGGGGAGATTGCACGAATATTTGTCTCTTCGTCGCCTCTTACCCCCAACTCGATTCGACATTGCCCATAAATATCTTAAGTAATTACGAGGAAATACGTCTCGCATGGGAATAGCTGCTTTTGGAAGGGGAGGAAATGACAGCAGATGATAGCACGTCTTCCTCGTCATCAGTTGAAGCAATGAGCTTCATCTCTACATTTATAGGTAGTACTCTGTTGCCCCAAAAATATTTTTCTTGTGTAATGTTGATAAATTGCAAGGAGAGTGACTAAAACAGAACGACTGTATACACAAAATCAAAATGTTACTGACCAGCTCACATCTAATGAGCATAGCGTAATAATTATAATACAACCTAAGAATAAATCTTTCAAGGAGACAAGATACTATCTGGAGCGTACCTTTGCTCTAAATAAAAGGGGAGCAGTCTATAAAATTATGAAGATGCGCAGAGATTTGAAGGCAATTCGCACAATTAAAAATTGACTTTAAATAATTTAACTTAATATTAATTTGCAAAATATTGAAGTTACAATAGATGGAAATATTTATCACAATTAAGTGTACCATTAATGTACAGAAAAGATTGTCTACATAGCTATTACATGCAATACCAAAAGTAGTATAATTGTCGAATTGATCATGGGAAAAGAATTATCTACTTATTATTAGGAATGAAACTCAAGTTCGTACTATGACACCTCTCTCCCAAATAAACGTTTGAAAATGTGAATCATGCGTAAAAAAACACCACTTTTCCAATGAAATTTCCAATTAAAACCTGACTTCACAATTCAAATATGTGTTCAATTCTCATCAATCTGTCATCATGATCTTTGTAATATTGCAGTTGTACTGACTATTCTCCCTAATTCATTCTGAACACATACAGATCGTCAACGTCTTTTTACGAACGTGCGTAAAAAACACCACTTTTCCAAAGAAATTTCCAATTAAAACCTGACTTCACAATTCAAATATATCTTCAATTCTCATCAATCTGTCATCATGATCTTTGTAATATTGCAGTTGTAGTGAATATTCTCCCTCATTCATTCTGAACACATACAGATCGTCAACGTCTTTTTACGAACGTCAACATTGCACAGCGAGAGACTTTACAACGTCCTTATTCACGACCACTCCCGCAGATTGCTCCCCACTTTGCACATCCCTTGCGACAGGCAGCGCCACAATGCGTCCGCAAAATGCCACCTGCTAAGTAAAGGAGCGCGCAGCCGCCGTCCTCTTTCGCGCCCTCACACGCAATCTGCCGAGTACAAAGCACGTGACAAACGAGTTGGCAGCGATTGGAAAGCGCATGCGCGTGTTCACAGCTGCGCAGAGCGCATGCGCTGCAGTGCTCGGAGCATCCGGGACAAGGACGAGAGGGGGAGGAGGCCATATTGGTTACTTATTAGTAGGGGGCGGATTTTGATGACCTAAAACATAGCCAAAAATTATCAATAAAATGCTCTTTAAAAAACCTTTCCTAAAACCAAAGAAAAATGAGGTAAAAATCTTACCAAACCCAGTTTGGATGAACAACTCAATTGTGGAAATTCTGATATGGTGTTGTTGACGTTCTTATAAGAAGAAATAAAAGAGGACATCTTCGTCAACATATAATATGTTGACAAAGATGTCCTCTTTTATTTCTTCTGAACAACTCAAGCTGTTGGATTCGTTGGTTGGTTAGTGGTTCCGAGCGCGTCAACAGCTTAGGTCATTAGTCCCGTCAGTGTAGTGCATGTTTTCCCCGGGAGATGGCGGTGATCTTCCATCGCTGGATGGTGAGATCCGGCGCCGACCTACCGTCGGCTAGCGGGGTTTCCCTTTCATCAGAACTCTCCCACCAGCGGGGCACCGCCCCAGCCGGGACAACCTCTAAGCTCCCGATCGGTCTCTTGGAATATGTGGAAGTGTTGTGCATGTTAGTGGAAGTGTGAGTGTAAGGGGAGAGGATAGATCAGGACAAGGAAGAGGAAGGAAAGATCGCGCCCGGTCCGTGGCCCGTTTGTTAGGGTACTGCTCCAGCATTCGCCTGGTGTTGTTCGGAGAAACCACGGAAAACTACCGATCAGAGCAGCCGGCCTCTAGAATTCAGTCGCTCCAGACAGCCACTGAATTCAATGCATACGTTCTTGCATACGTTCGAGTGAATTGCTAACTTTTGGTTTGGACTGTTCTTTACCAGCAAATCTCTGTGTTTAGTTATCCCGAAATCGGCCGAACCGGTAATGGCGCTGATATACGTCACAAGATTTACATACAACGGCTGTCAAAACAATTTCCGAGCAAACAAATCGAATAGGCAGATGAGTAATTCTATGAAGAACATTTTTTGCATCTCGTTAATATTATTTGAAGCAAAAACCATTTAAAATGAAATTAAAATCGAAGAAATCAGTAAAAAATGCATGAAAAACTACAGAAAAAGGTAAAAACGTAAAATAATTTATTAGATTAGATTTTCATGTTCAAAGAAAAGACTTCTAGTCTTTATTTATCCTTCTGCTTAGACTTTTCAAATAATTATCGTGATGAAAGGAAAAGTGTGTGCAATTTAACGAAGGCTGAAGAAGACGTTTCCTAGTTGCTACAAAATTCCGACTCCCTCTACAGAAAATTTGTTTCATCAACTCTTTAACTGACCTCGCATATTTCAGTAGTCCGTCATTCCCCATGCTCACAAAATGATTCGCATTTTCTTACTTTCTGTTGTGAATTCAGTTCACAATTTCTTGCTTTTAACAAAAAACACCTTTATTGTTAAACGTTAAAAGTTCCCTAATGTTAAATTGATTGAGCTTCACTCAATAAATTGAAATAACATTAATATAATACGGATCTTGATGTCCATGCAAGTAATCAATGGATTTTGAGAACAGTATTTTGTGATTTTGAAAATAGTATTCTGTGATTTTAAGAATAGTATTCTGTGATTTTAAGAAGACTTGTGTGGCCGAGATAGTGTACAAATAGACTCCCGCCTCGGTGGGTTGTGATTTCGTATCCCGCCCTGGACATTGTCTTCTGGTGTTGTGAGAAGAGTATCTCATTTTGCTGCCCGTGATGATCTGCGAGGAACCTACAAAATTGTCTAGGAGAAGTTCCTTCAAAGAGACTAATTATTTACACGCAATTTTTTTCAGGGGTAACTAGTGATATATTATGGAAATGTTACAAGTAATACGAGAAAATGTAGAATATCGTAGTACCACTATTTTGGTCTGCACCAAATAATATGAAACACTATATTAAGCTCAATAAAAAGTGAATGTTGAAATGACTGTTTACGACCTTCGTTAGACAAATCACTTACTCGATGACCATCAACTGGAACCTTAGAACTCGCCGAGAACAAAACTTTCCCACACTGTGGTGAATCACACAGAACAGTTGAGAAGAATAACTGTAGCTAGAGAATGCAGTATCTAATTAATGGTTCATTGCATCATTTTACATCAACAAAAAATCTACATTCTTGATTTGCTACGAGTGCCTAGTATTCTTAAACATTAAATACTTCTAGATTCTAACTAATCTATTTAAGTATGGAATAATTAATTTCAGTTGATGAGTACAAAAGTATGCGCAAGTTAGAAAAATTTCGATAATGATGTGTTCTTTGTTATAACAATAGTCAACTGAAACGTAAATTCTAGAATGAAAAAAATATATATAAATACACAAACGGTAGATAAAAATAAATATTAGAAGTTTGCGTATCTTAGACCCAACATTCAAATAATTTTTCTGAAGGATAATTTTCGGTTAACTAAGAAACGTAAAAGAAGGTCAAACAAACAATTTTACTGTTTGTTTTTGAAGGTTTCTTACTTGTTACCTTTGATATTAAAGATTCCTGTGTTATTGTTTCGAAATCCAATATAAGAAATATACAACAGTGCTCGTTCGGGAAGAATACAGAGAATTGCCTCACGAAGAGCCTCTCACGCGAGTGGCTAACAGACGGGCGATCCATGCCCTCCCGATCCCCTCCCACACCAACCTCACGGAAAGAGCTGCTCATTAACGCCTAATACGACACCTCATGAAACGCTCTCGACGCCACGGCACGCCTTTTAATCACTAAATGAAAAGTTTTCAACACTTTGTACAAAGTAATTACTTTCCACTTCCTGGTAAACGTATATAAAAAGCTACGAGAATAGTGATACTTCGGTTTTATTGTAGTACTACGCAAGTGATACAATCCTAAAGTCCTGTCAGTTTCAGTTTATAATGCGGGAGATCCTAGAGTTCGAGTCCTGATGGTGACAGGATTTTCGACATGACACTGCACTACATTGGTAGGTCGAATTCAGCCGCTGTTTGGAGGAGAATTCTAGCGACCGGGTGCTCTCATCGGCAGTTTTTCGTGGTTTCTCCGATCGATGACAGAGGAATGCCGGAGCAGTACCCTAACAAATGGCCAAGGACCGCGCGAGATCTTTCCTTCCTCTTCCTTGTCCTACCTTCGCCCCTTACTTACACACACTCAAACTTACATACACTCTACTACCATACATGACGGGAGACCACGCCTAGAACGTGTCCCGCCTGGGGGCGGTGGACTACAGGTGGGAAATACCTGGTTGGAGAATACACCCGCATGCCTATAGATAGGTCGCCACCGGATCTAGCCATCCAGCTGTGAAAGGCCACCGCCACCTCCCGCAATAAAATAATATGCAGTACACTTACGGGGCTAATGGTCTTAGCAGTTGACAAGCCCGGAATCACTAAATCAATTTAAAATTTTCATTATTCAATAAGTGCATTCGCAACGATGTCCTTCGGTAAAATACTCTGAGAGAGAAACCGAACCTTTTCTTCATTCAGCTTACCCAACGACTTTCCATTTTGGTTTTAAATTTTTGCCAACTTAAGGCCACGCATAAATTGAAATAAATATGTTCGAATAAATAGGTAGATGTTTAGCTAAACAAGGGTGATAAATAAGATATAAAATATTTTATAAATAAGATATTTTTATAAAAGATATAAATAAGAGATCCAGATAAGAAATATAAATAAGATTCATAATAATTTTAGTCGTAATGATAAACAACAAATTTAAATTTTCTTGAAAATGCAGAAACATAAATTATTTGTAATAAATTATTACACTCGTAAATAGATAAAGTGTAAAGTGTAGAGGTAACAATTACATAGTATACGTCTTAATTATGTAATGGTGCCTGGTGATTTGTAGGAAATGGCTCTTCTTCACTGAAAAAGTGAAAGGACTTTCAAGTCGTGTTTTGTATATATAGAGTCGTACATGCTTATTATTTCAGTATTTATTTAGAATCCATAAAGAAAGCAAAGCACTCAATATGTTGGGAGAAAATATCTCTTTCAAATAAAATATGTTACAAACTACTGCATTATTTGTTCATTTGCAGTTACGGTCAAATTTCTGTATGATTATCACCTTCAGAAGAGAATTTTCTCAGATCAAAGAAGGGAACTTATCGTAAACAACACTCTTTGAGCAATCCTCTGGAAGTAATTATCATAGTAACTAGCGTTTGGAGGAACTGGTTAGGAACCCCGCCCTTGTTTCTGTCAGGGAACAAAATAATTTTAAAAAACACATTAAATATTTACATGACTCGAAAGTCAAATGCAAATGGGAAAATGAAAGGAAGTAAAAACTACCATACAGACGAACCGTTTGCCTATAACATTAGAGTTATCATTCATCAATATTATACAATTAAAACTATCAACTTTCCCGCAAAATAATACACTTTCTTTAGACTTATACTTGTGTCCTTTATTAAACCTTGAGCTTTCCTTTTGCTTGTAGTGGTAGTAGAGCTTAGGGTGAGTTTGTATTTTGTTAGCAATACAGAAAAATCAAATATGTTCGTTCGTTTACCGTTACAAATAAGTTTTCTATAATTCGGCCACGAAAATATCTAGTTTTTGAAATGTTAATCTTTCTATTTTTTAAATTTATTATTATTATTATTATTATTATTATTATTATTATTGTTACTATTACTATTATTTTTTAATCTTTCAACTATTAATAGTTAAATTGTTGGGAAGGGATTCTGAAACTCAAGAAAACGTGCGCAGATCATTTTCTCCCCCATATGTCACATACAGTTTTTGACTGTTGTTGACTAACTAACTAACTAAATAAATAAATAAATAAATAAATATGCAAGGATATATAGAAAAAATGTGCGTACATTTGTAATTAATCGTGCAACATACAGATTAGTCATTGAGAAGTGGCGTGGTGATAATCGAGTTGACACAATGGTGTTGAAACAAATTTTAATGTACTTAGCAAGGTGTGGTGTAGTAGTGGAATTGCGAGTGAATGAGTATTTCGCGTATCTGGACGCGTAATTTAGTAACTAGTCCCGTGAATGCAGGGGATGCTATAGCTGGAAGGTGGCGGTGATGCTCTCCCACAGGAACGTGAACCGGAAACTCGGCGCCGTCTCACACGGCGGCTTCGGGGTATACCTCTTCCGAATAACCGGAGGCGGTAGCTTAGTGCATCAACTGATGTCACAGCAGCGCCTCTGACCGGGAGGTCCTGGGTTCGAGTTCTGACGGCGGCAGGATTTTTGACAATAGCTTCTCAGTTTCAGAGTCGCTGTCTGGAGGAGAATTCTAGCGGCCAGCTGCTCTGATCGGTAGTTTTCCGTGGTTTCTTGATCATCACTAGACGACTGCCGGAGCAGTACTTCAAACGGGCAACGGGCCACGGACCGCGCGCGATCTGTCCTTCCCCTCCTTGTCCTATCCTCTTCCCTTACACACACACTTACACTAACATGCACTACACTATCAATTATTCTGGGGGACCGGTCGGGAGCTTAGAGCTTGTCCCGATTGGGGCGGTGCCCCGCTGGTGGGAGAGTCCTGGTTAGGGGGAAACCCCACTAGCTGACGGTAGGTCGGCGCCGGATCTCACCATCCAGCGGGGGAATACCGCCATCTCCCGGGGAAAAACATGAACTACACTAACGGGACTAATGATCAAAGTAGTTGACGCATCCGGAAACACGAAAAAATTAATCAATCAATCAATCTTCCGAATATCTCCCACGACAAGGCACCACCCCAGACGGGATAAGCTCTCACTTCCCTACTGGTCTCCCGATATGTAGGGTAGGGTAGGGTAGTGCTATGTAACTGTACATGTGTTAGTAGCGGAGAGGAGGGGACACGGTTGAGGAAAGTAGGACCATTGAGCGGTTCGTGATCAGTTTGTTAGGGTATCGCTCCCTTTCGTCAGGTATGAATGGGAGAAACCACGAAAATCTACCAATTAGAGCAAGAATTCTCCTCCAGATTGCGACTAAATTCTACCTAGATGTACAGTTAGTGTCGAAAATCCACCAAAGTCGGGACGCGAACACTGGGACCCTTCGATCAAAGGCGCTGCATTGGAAACAGTTGTTCTTGCTGAGCTATCACAACCAGTGGTTGAATTGCATATGCTGTAGTGGTGATGTTTAAAACGATAAATGTTAAAATAACCTAATGTGTATTATTTCCCTGAATAAGATGCAATAGAGCATCGAAATCGTGAATCTAAAACATGCGATTGGGTTTTATCTCTTTACCACAACCTACTTTCATAAGATTGTATTTCTAATGTTCCATAAAGAGGATAAATAAAGTACGTGGTTTAACAGTTTGCAATCTTCTCTTACTGAACACATAATTTAAAGGAAAATATTAGGAAACCAATGAATCTAAATTATGAATCTGTGTACAATTTCTTAAAATTACGAACCATCATTAACCAGTAGCGATACCTACCAATTGTATTTTCCTGACTACCTCTGTATGAATTGACGGTGCAATAAGCTATTTTTCAGGTGTCTATAAATGATAATTTTACGTTAAAAAACATCAATAATTGGCAAGGACAAATACTAAAAAAAATTAACAATTAAAGAACTTTATTTTTATGAAATACTGTTTTATTGCAATTTTCGAGTTAATATCGTCTTGCTCTAATAGTCAAAGTTCTCTCAGAGTTTGAAAATATTTAAAAACTTATTCAGTATTTTTAAAGAAAATGGTAACTGAGTGTAGTATTTGGCCAACATTTATGTCAATATTCTCGTTGTTACTTTTTTAAATCAATTAGAAGCTCGTCTGTTATAAATTTGTAAAAAAAAAGTCATTTACTTCACAAATGGCCTTCGCATATTTCTTCTTAAATATTGTAGTCTAGCATTTAATCTTTGTTAATTAAACTACTGTTAAAAAAATTTAACAAGGGTTTTAAACGATTGATTCAACGTTTTGAAAACCATTTGAGATAATATTTAAACTTATATTTACACCCACATCTAAGGAAACAAAATGAAGCATTTTTTACCTGTTTTACTAGAATATTTTTAGGACCATTTCATACAGACATTAGGAAAACAACTTTTAATACAACAATCATTTTTCATTACGCTATGTTTCGATTTCCTAATTCAAAATCTACCTCAGTTAATTATTGCCTTATGAATTTCGTTGTTAAACGAATAAATTTTCCTAATGTCTACATTAACTGGTCGTTAAAAAGAATTCTAATGAAAAGAGTTATAGAAAGATAAAACGACAATTCAAACAGTTTCAAAGGAAATAATTCAAGGTGTGGTCATTGCCAACAATATTGTTTAATTCAACAAGAGCAGCTTTCGATGGCTTTGCCATCATCATCAGTTTCCTGCTGTTTGGAAGCCACAAAACGACTATGAATTCGAACAACTACAAACCGATACGCCTACGAAATGTATACGAAACGACGACTACGAAACCATTATTTAAATGCTAACGACAATTCACCGCTAAACCAAATAGTTCCAAGTTGACAATATCTACTGGAAGCAAAGGGCTGAAGGAGGCTGTTCCCAGCGCGCCTGAAGAGGGGGGTGGGGTGGGGTGGGGAACGCGGGCTGATTCGCTTTGATTGCTCCGTCACGAGAGCATGTGGCGTTGATCCCTCCCACGCCGCTGCTCTGAGGCAAGCGTTTGGCGTGACGGAGCGGAGCACAGACGGGGACCTTCACCTTGCCGCTCTGCTTGAAGAAGCAGGTGGCGGCGGCAGCAGAGCACACTGGGCCGCCAAGCGAACGACCGGGAAAGCGGGGTGGAAACTATATGATCTCACATTTTTGAAGGCAAAATACATAAACAATTTATTTTGGAAAGGGAGAAGAAGAGAGAGAGACTAAGAGAGACGTTAATGAGAAGTCAGAAAGTTATGTAATTTTGAACTGCACTCATATGGATCTGGAGAACAAGGTTTCAAAAGATGTACCTCTGCAAGAAAAAATACAAAGCATAATGGACCCAAAAACTGACGTAAAAAATGATAATAAACATAAAATTGATTACATCTTTTGTAACGCGTTTTTCATAGTGCAAAAGAGGTAATTGTGACGAGTGACATTGTAACAACTGGAAAATAAACAATTATTGATGCACACAGAAACCTTGAAAAAATACGAAAGACTAAGTAATAAAAAGTCCTTTTTGCACAATGTACATTTTATGCTATTTTATTTGTATTTAGCCATTATACGGACGTATAATGGCTAAATACAAACTTATGGGACCGTAAAGGGCAATTTGTCTCTGTGTCGTTGGATCCCGAGGTTCCTAGTCGGTCAGCCAATCAGGATTCCGCGATGTCTCGAATTCGCGTATCCTTCGCCATTTCACGTAGTTATCGAATTCGGTTTGGTTTCGCGGTTTCGCGGACGTGGCCTTTCAGTAGAACTATCCTAGCATTCGCCTGGATGACCGATTGCAACCACGAAAACCCCTGTCAGGACGGGCGGCAAGGGGATTGAACTCGGGCCTCGCGAATGCAAAGTCAGCGCGCTACGTCCTGAGTCACTTCGATCTACACATTTTATGCAATATATTTTGTTAAAAAGTCTCTGGGATGGCTCATGGACAGTGTACTAGCTTCCCGTCCTGTGGTCCCGTGTCGGTCCATTCCAGGTCGAGGCAAAAATAGAGTTGTATAACTTTCCTTTAAAATCGTCCCAGTTGCTGTAGCGGTGTGACGAAGGAAAGCTCAAGCAGGCGGATATTGCTAGTTACGGTGAAGAGAATATATGTTCGCTTCATGTCGCTTTTACCCAAGCATGGGAATTTAACTAGGCCCAGGCATTGGAGAACCCGGTAGCTGGCCGTCAAAGTCGGACAACCGACCCATTAAAGCCAAATACATACATTTTGTTAAGAAAATTCAGTGTGAAACGCTTCCTTCGAAACTCAAGAAAACATGAAATGCGCGCCTTTCGGATCGTCTCGGACCACTGCGCATGCGGATATTGCTAGTTACGGTGAAAAGAATACGTCATGTTCGCCTCATGTCGCTCTTACCTTCAAGCATGGGAATTTAACTACGCCCAGGCATGGGGGACACGGGGAAGTCGGACAACCGACCTAATAACGCAAAATATATTTTGTTAAGAGAATTCAGATTGATTGATTGATTTTTCGTGTTTCCGGGGGCGTCAACTGCTCTGGTCATTAGTCCCGTTCGTGTAGTGCATGTTTTTGCTCGGGAGATGGCGATCTTCCCCCACTGGATGGTGAGATCCGGCACCGACCTACCGTCGACAAGCGGGGTTTCCCCCTAACCTGGACTCTCCCACCAGCGGGGCACCGCCCCAGCCGAGACAAGCTCTAAGCTCCCGACCGGTCTCCCGGGATATGTGGTAGTGTAGTGCATGTTAGTTTAAGTGTGTGTGTACAGGGGAGAGGATAGGACAAGGAATGGGAAGGACAGATCGCGCGCGGTCCGTGGCCCGTTTCGTACGGTACTGCTCCGGCATTCGCCTGGTGTTGATCGGAGAAACCACGGAAAACTACCGATCAGAGCAGCCGGCCGCTAGAATTCACCTCCAGACAGCGACTGAATTCGACCTAGCTGAAAAGCTAGTGTCGAAAATCCTGCCGCCGTCAGGACTCGAACCTAGGACCTTCCGGTCAGAAGCGCTGCAGTGACATCAGTTGATGCACTGAGCTACCGCCCCCGGTCCAGGCATGGGAATTTAACTAGACCCAGGCATGGGTTACATCGGTAGCTGGTCGGCAAACTCGGACAACCGACCCAATAACGCCAAATACACACATTTTGTTAAGAAAATTCAGTGTGAAACGCTTCTTTTGAAACGAAAAGAAAACATGAAATGCGCGACTTTCGGATCGTCTCGGACCACTGCGCGACGGGCAGTGGCGGCGGCGGCGGCGGCGACAGGGCGCTTGGCGGCGTGGAGCGCACGTCAGTCAGAGCACCTGGGGGCGGCCGTAAACACTCTTTACAGCCTCCGCCACACGCACGCCGCCAAGGACGCCGCGGCCGGCGCACACGTGCGAGTTCCGCGGCCGCACGCACCGCGGCGCTGCCTTCGCAGGGCGGTCTTCCTCCTCAATCGCTCGCTCCGCAATGGGCAGGGCACCAAGGCCTTTGAACTCCCTGTCAAAGTCGAACACAAACCGCGAGTGGTGGCACAGAACATCAACTAATGCCAACCGGGAGATCCGAGTCCCGACGGCGGGAGAATTTTCGACTGTAGCTTTCCACCTGGGTCGGATTCAATCGCTGTCCGGAGTAGAATTGTAGCGGCCGGTTGCTCTGATCGGTAGTTTTCCGTGGTTTCTTCGATTACTGCCAGGCGAATGCCGGAGCAGTACCAAACCAAACGGGCAACGGACCGCGCGCGATCTGTCCTTCCTCTTCCGTGTCCTATCATCTCCCCTTACACACACTAACATGCACGACACTACCACATATTCCGGGAGACCGGTCGGGGACTTAGAACTTGTCCCGGCTGGGGCGGTGCCCTGCTGGTTGGAGATACCTGACTGAAGAAAACTCCACTAGTCGACGGTAGGTCGGCGCCGGATCTCGCCATCCAGTGGGAGAAGATCTCCGCCACCTCCCGAGAAAACACAGGCAATACACTTACGGGACCAATGGCATCATTAGTTGACGCGCCCGGAATCACTAACAATCAATCTATCAATCAATCGAATACAAAGCTGAAGGGTGCTACAATAGGATGCGCTAGGGTACAGCTGCAGATTACTCTCTCCAACGTCCGCACATAAAAATTGGCTAATGTGTGAGAAATAGGAAATGCGTCTCCGATATGTTCAATTATTCATAATATATACATATAGGAAACCGAGGAAGAATATCGACGCTATCTGTCGTAACATTACGCGCCTGATTGCGTCTCGCAAAACCACGCAGCAGTCTCGCACGTTTTAAGTATCGTTGGCAGCCGTTCGTATTTTAGTTCCTGTAAAAAAGGTGATGGAGGAGAGCGAGCCACTGTAATGGTCTCCACCCCATTATATGGGAGTTGAGAGGTCTTGATGAGGCACACAGACTGGTTTGCCCGTCGCACAACGAACGTACTGTTCTTTGCTTTCCGTGATAGGCATCGTTCCAGTCTGTCTTCTGCGGTATGAGAAATATTAGCACGCGGTGAAGTCATTTGTATTGTTCAGTTGATCAGTTGAGAGTTCTCAGTTGAGAATTCCCAATAGATGATAATTTCATAAAATATTATATTTATGATAAAATATTCTGTACCATCATTGTGCTAAAAATACAAGTTTAACGCAGCTACGCAACTATTCTAGCAAATTTTAAACGCCTTAATTTAACTATGTCAAATCATAACCAAAAATGTATCTTAGTAAATTAAACTTGCATAACTTTAAGAACATCGACAATTTATTATTATGTAGTTCTTCACGTCCACGGATTTCCTGAGAAAATAATGAAGTTTACGGAGTAATAAATGAAATACGGAGAACACTATACTCTTAGTCATGAATGACGTACACCTTATGACACCGTACTTATTTTTTCTCCCGTTTTGTCAGACATCTGCTTGCCGAAGAGGATTTCTGGTATTTGGTATGGAAAAGAACATTAAACAACGAATGTTGTGGTTATACAAATGAATATACATATAACTTTAAACACTTTTATAAAAATATATTTTATTTTAATATAATTATTGTATTGCTCACACCCGATCTACACGTTTGTAGGTTTTCATTCATTTTTTACATATTGAGCATGTGTTGTTGACTTAAATGCGGTGGCTTTATCCAGTAAACAACATTAAAATTACTGACGGGACGACACATGCAAACACCCGTGAGTTATTGCTTGTTTTTTGACTGATGGAGAAAGTGCAAAGGAGATGGAAGTGAGAAGAGAAGAAAGTTCTGAATGACGCGCCGACGAGGAAGCAGGAAGCATGGCAGGGAACGATTCACCATGCACAGCATCTTATAAGGAGAATGAGAGACACGTAACGATCAATTCATGTTCCACGTTACGAAATATAAGTATGTTTATTACTTTCGTAAAAATGGAAAAAGTCGCACCTATCACTAAATATAATCAAATGTATAAAATAATATAAACATAATTTTACTCGGTCACTAATATTACTTAACTGTTGTATGTATTAGTCGCGAATAACTAGACCACGGATATTTAGTTAAAAATCTATTTTTTTCCTATGTACCTTATACTAAATGAAGTTTCATATATATATATATATATATATATATATATATATATATATATATATATATATATATATTAGAATTATTTGAACTAAAACCCGTCAATTTGATAGCGCCTAAAAGAACATATTTCAACATTAATGCCTATTTATGTCTATTTTACTTTTAAAAACCAAAAATGAGACTAGTTTGCCTAATTTATTTTGTCTGTGGCTGCTTTTAAATTTTTTTTCTGTGTCGGCACAACAGACAAGGTTAATATTAATTTTAAGTTGCGTTAATCTGTAAGATAGCGAGAAATAAATACACAGGACAAGTAAGTGTCTTGCGATAAAAATGCTCCATGCTACTACTTCCTGACTTCTTGAAAAAGCCTGCCTCCGCTTCTAAGATAAAGCGATTGAATTTCCGCAAAAGAAAAGTGATCTTGACCGATAAGAGACATTCATTTTCTAAGGAAAGTTTGGAGAAAGTATTAGTAATTTATTGTGAGGAAAATACGGTACGAATAATTCTAACCAGAGAACAAACAATTCAGCGTAAATATTCATGAATGGTATCGTCGCGAAATGTAGAATACTGATTATATATATATATATATATATATATATATATATATATATATATATACATACATACATACATACATACATACATACATACATACATACATAATTGAAAAATGTTTTTTTTCGAAAGTTTCCTGTTTTATTTGTGCCTATTCTACAATTTAAAAATCCTAACTGAGATGTTGAAAGAACCTAAATTAGGCACATATAACGCATACCGCGGTCTACTAATAATCTTGTTGTTAATGCGATTTTAAATAAAATGTTGTTTTTTTCATTTGGAAAGTTTTACGCAGTTCGCAAGGCTTCTCGATAGCGAGTGTGGCGGTGGCGGTTGAGGCGGTCCGAAACAAAGAGCAGGTGGCGAGAGGCTCAATGTCGATGAGAGCCCGAGAGCTGGGTGGCCGCGGGCCATGAGGTGGCGTGGGGCGACGCGGGCCAGCGCTCCTTTGTCTCGCGGGAGAAAGCGGTCTCGCGCGCATCTCCACGCACGTCTTCCTCTTCTTCCGCCCGGCCCTTCCCATCGTCGCCCGACGCACGCGACTTCCTCTGCGCCGGGCGACGGATCGACCGACCGACCGACCGACCGACCGACCGACCGACCGACCGACCGACCGACCGACCCACCGACCGACCGACCGACCCACCGACCGACCGACCGACCGACCGACCGACCGACCGACCGACCGATCGACCGGCCGACCGACCGACCGACCGACCGACCGACCGACCGACCGACAGACCGACCGACCGACCGACCGACCGACCGACCCCCGACCACCGACCGACCGACCGACCCGCGACCGACCGACACCCGAGACCGACGAAACCCGAACAGACCGACCGACCCTTAAAGCGCCGCGGATCACCATGCGCGACCGACCGATTCGTTGCTGGATCGAGGAGACCATCGACATTATGGGGAAATATGGGAGGTCAAACCGAGCCGATTAATTAGATAATTATAAATAAATTAAAATTCGGCAAAAAAATAATAATATCTTTCATATACTCAAATAACTAGATCTGGTCTCGGGGGACAAAAAGGGCCCCAAATACCCTCGGGCTTCTTGACGCTGCCCGATCATTAGAAATTTTATATCACCTTTGGTGCATTAAATGACTATTTCAACACTCATGCACGGAAACTAGCACTTATCATATAGGTTTTTGATAGGAAAGTGCTACTTTGCGGTATGTATACGTAACAGACTTTACCTTACCATGACCTACAGTACTTTGCCTTACAGTGACCTAGCCAGTACTTTGCCACACAAGTACCGCAAAGTAACAAATAAAACAATTGAGTTATGAAAAGTAAACAAAGCACTGGAATGCCATAAATCAACATGAATACTGCTTCATATATTGACAATGATGCGAATAGTATATTACTTATACGTTTCCATGAATTTATGACAAAAAAAGTAATGTACGCAACTCGTACAAAAATGTCTTTGGTGTATTCATTTAAAAATGCAATTCATTTCGACCCCGTTCTTCTCCTCAAGATTTTATGCGTACACCAAAAACTCTCTTTCTGTATCAGTCACAAAAATAACTTATGCCATCACTTTATGTTCGATCGAGCAGACACCCTCTAAACCCGATCACTTTTTCAATTGGAATAACTGAAAAGATGTTGCAAGAGATTTAGGGAAATGTTCTTAATGCATCAACCCAATTTATTTTTTCGCAGCAGAACATTGTACCCTTAAGCTTATCTGCACAGAGAAACCTTGTTCACTTGTCTATTCCTTTTCCAGCATTATTTTTTATTCACGAAAGTATCAAAATGCTTCAAAACAGCAACTGATTTCATTGTTCCCTAATAATTTTGATTTTCTAATAAACAGAAAACCACGCTCAGCACTGTTTCCGCTCACACCGCATACACACCGTGTACACCTTATTACACATTGGCAATATGTTTCTATTCCTTCGAGGGCACTAAAAACGCCATAAGAAATTCATTTACATGATATCAAAGCAGAAAAGAGTGTATTTTAATGCAGAGCAACTGGCACCCAGAAATAATAGCTTAATTGATTTCTATTATTAACGACTTTCTATTAAAAGCGACGTACGACATTTCCCAGTAATTACATGAGGATTGGCAATTTACTGAAAGTGATAGAATCTCGCCTGAGAACAGCTTCATCTGGAATCCAGCCCTTCAACTCGAGTGCGCTCTTTTTCGTCTTTTTTTCGCTCGGGCGATGCGGATAGCATTCTCACCTGCACCACTGCCCGATGGCCCTCAACTGGTTTTTCTACATTCTTCGCTTGCAAGGATTCTTTAATTCATTTCTTGAGCTCTTTTATTCGTTTGTTCTTGGCATATCCTTCTTTCTGTTCTTCAGTTTATGTTAGCACTTATTTTCCTCCTTACCACACAACGTAATGTTACCGAAGTTAGAGATTAAATGTTTGGCTTATCCAAGAAATTTCCCAAATTTATCGTATATTTATATTAATACGTAGCAGGTAAAAGGTTTATTTTTGTACAACACTTCCCAGAATTAATTATCATATTTCCATATTATTTCAATACATTATTCCAATTTCTGTCAATAATCCCCATGGCATGGAGCAGTATTTCAAATTAAAATATTGAATTGCTTTTTGAAACGAAATTCGTTTTTCACAGAATAAGAAATTTGTAATAATTATTCCACCACTCAACTAACAATTAATTATATTCATTGTCAACACTTTATCATTCATAGAAGTAGAATAGATAACATAGTCTTCATAGCTGATGTTTAGAATTGTCTACACAACTCATATTTGTGTATCAAAACCTGTTTGATTGGATGCTAAGCAGTTCTTTTGGAGCCTGTTGTGTCGACACGTTTCGATTAGCCCTAACACGTGCGTCAAAGCAGCCTTAGCCCACAACACTCGGACCTTCCAGCAGCAGTGGAAATAATCCAGACACATTGGAAGAAATTTGCTAGCGAATCAGCATTTTTTCAAAATATTTCAAGAAGATAAAACATTCAATTAAGTTAATACATAAATAACACTGCTATACCGACAGAAACTTGTAAAGAGCTTTTTCAGTCGATACATAACGTGAGATATTTCTGGTAGGGTGATTAAGTGGTATCGATGATTGTTTTTACCCCATCACGCCAGAATTACTTACACATGAAATTTCACCTTAAATTGATTTTTGTAAATTTCAATTCTTCGCGTGGGCTCTATTGACCCATTTGCCAATATAGGTATATTTTGTCACGAGTTGCCTGAATCCTTATTGATGACAGAGCAATATACAAAAAGTTTAAAGTAGGATGTGAATGCTCAGCATATTTATATGTCGAATATTTTCCTGTTGCGAATAACTCCTTCTCTTTTCATTGGGATACTGAAATTCTGCCGCTTCTATGGATGTATTCAAATATCTCACTAAATCATTTTATTTGGCCTGTTAAACGACCTACACCTCGTTGTTCTCACATGTGTTGTCGATTGATTGATTGATTAGCGTTTCCTGCGCGTCAACTGCTGAGAGCAGTTTCTTTATCGCGAGAGATAGTGATCTTTCCCCGCTGGATGGAGAGATCCGGCGCCAACCTCACGTCGGTTTGCTGGGTTTTCCCCAACCAGGTATCCCACCTGCCCAGCAATGCCCCAGTCGGGAGAAGCTCTAAACTCCCGACTGGTCTCCCGGCATGTGTGGTAGAGTAGCGCATGTAATAGTAAGATGATGATAGGGCAAAAAAGAGGAAGGAAAGATCGCGCCCGGTCATGACCCGTTCGATAGGGTAATTCTCCGGCATTCGCCTGGTGTTGATCTAAAACAACACGGAAAATTACCTATCAGTGCAGTGGTCCGCTAGAATTCTCCTCCAGACAGCGACAGAATTCGTCACAGCTACCTAGCCAGTGTCGAAACTTCCGTCAACGTCGGGACTCGAACTCTAGGACCTCTAGGACAGAGGCGCGCCAGTGACATTAATTGATGCCCTGAGCCACCTAAGCCGAATGTGTTGTCGAAATCAGCAGCACTTGTGCTGTAATGTTTGGATCTAAATCCGTATTTGGTAATTCACGTGGTGCATCAGGTACTAAGACATCACATTCAAAAATTAAACATTCAACCTCAATAAAAATTAAAGACTTCAATCTAAATAACGAAGTGCACCAAATGGACTCTGAAAATTCAATTCAAACTAGAAATTGAGAGCATTTTACCTCTATTAGCAGACGACAAGTTTAGAATGTTCCAATGATATGGTTTAAAATCTTCTATCACGTTAAAAAAAGCATCATTTGACATTTCTTGAACATCTTTTTATCAGTCCTAAAAAAATCTCCATAACCAACTGATTTCATATTTTTTTCATACTTTGATCCGCATTTCACGTTGTTTTCCTAAGATTAAAATAAGCACTATCAATGCAAGGTCAAAAAAATATATAAGACGACGGAGACAAGACTTACAACGATGGAGAGCTTCATGAATGAGCACACATTGCAAGAAACAGACATATTTCGCTGCATCATCACCATAATCTCTCATGGAGCGGGTATTGCGACTCCGCACCATCTCTGCGTGATGAAGCGTTGAAGCAAATAACCCTTACGTGGCACTTCGGTCTTTACTCTCATGAGTACACCGAATGAACCCGGTAGAGACCTAGAAACTGTTATACCACTCATACTATCACCTTCACGTTTGTTCACAATTTGCAACCACTCCAACTCACGCATCTGCTCACCTCTCTGCATTCGTTCCATTTATAACCCCAGTTCTTCAATATTTAGTTACTTTTGTATCCATTCCCCTCTTTCCATTTCAAAATTTATCAAATCTTTTGTAATTTGTGCTGTTTTCGGCACAATTATGTATACAGAAATGTAAAAAATTAATTTATATCATGCAATATTTTTCAATTATTACCATAAAAGTTATTCTTTTTTCAAATATATCTACACGTTCTGCAAACAACTTGTGTGATTAAGCTTTCTTAAAACTTTAACATAAGAAATTAATGAAAAAGACTTATTCACCGCTCTTTGGTCATCACAAATATTGTGTGTTACCTTCTCGATGGTTGTTTTTAACTTAATTTACATCAAATGTGTTACAAATATGACTTTCTCCACCAGTGAAAAGGAAACCAGAATTTAAAAAAATCTGTTGGTTTCAATGCGTTTTTGAAAACAGTTAAAATATGTATACGTGCATGGTTGTAACCTGTATAGAGTTGGGTGAAACCCTGGGTGGATCATTAAAACGCACATCATAAACTTGAAGCCGCAGGGCTATATTCATGATGGAGATTAACGGAAAGAACTCCACAAAAAGCGCTGGAACCTTTAATTTGACTTCCGTGACGCACAAGCTCCATCTTCGGTAATAACAGCTTCTCCTTCAAAGGACGTAAGCGACGAGCCTCTCGTAGAAAGTTTGGGCTGGAGAACTGAGCTTCCCAATGGACATAACTGAGTCACCGTGACTGAGGTTATGGAAGTAGGTCAAGATCAAAGGCAAGTCACTTGTCTGGAAGAAATGGTCCAAGATATGGATGTTGATATATGAATGTTGAGTTTTTTTAATAATGTCTGATTTATTTACACACTTCCTTACATAGTTCTTATATACGATTACTACTAGTAAATGTACTTGGCTGTGATTATTTTAAATTTATTAAGTACGCAATATCAACTAAACCATGAACAATGCACGACAGAAATGATTATGTATTTCAAATTATTGCCTTCTGCCATTTACGAAATGTCAGAGAGAAAATCATGAGGAATAACTCTGTGTACTTTAAATTGCTCAAGTCGCATTTATTTGAAAATTTCACCGCTATGAAAATACCTTTTCATCTCACTTGGATGAAATATAATAATGTTTATCCGTTAACCAACCGTTTATTAAGTTAGAATAGCGACTTTGATTTAGAACAAAATACAGATGACTCGTGGCGAAAAATGCATCGAATTTTCAAGAAGGGTTACGTGAAGTCTTTGACAACTGTTGCACTAACAGTGCGTTCCTTAATGGTTAGGCTGGTTGGAATTTGTGCAGATCGGCCATTCATTTCTCGCCCTTGCTCGCGCAGATTTTTTTTCAATCACACGTTTTTTGCATTTGTTTGTTTGAGTTTTTAAATTTTTTTTTAGTTTGAGGGTAAAAATTCAGTAAACGTAACTATTCTTATGTATTTACAGACTTATTTGCTAATCTTAAATAAATAACTTACATGCTAATAGAAAACGGGAGGAAAAGAGCGGGCCCTCAGTCTGGATCTAAATCAGCAAATTTCTTCAGGAATATATGGTTTGTATATTTATTTTTGATTCGTGTTTCGTAAGGGTGATTTTGGCCAAATTTGAAAGGTGATAAATCTGAGATTTGAGGTAAGTTATAATAAAAGTTGACTTCTTAAATGAACCATTTTTTTCTAAAAAGAGCAAAATGTCATTAAGATAAACGAAATAGTTAGTCTTCTTAAGGGCGTAACTTAATTCCCCATTGAAATAACATCCAACATTCAATTCAGTTTAATACTTTGTTGGGTAAGATTTTTTCTTACAATATTCGCCATCAGAATGAGACGCAAAAATTTAAACCGAATAAGAAACGTATTGATCTGGAGAGCCGAGATGGCTAAGACTTTGTACCGACTCAGCGCTTCGGTCCGAAGGGTCGTGAGTTCGAGTCCCGCCTAGGGCGTGGTTATTTGTCCCTTGTCATTCATGTATGTGTTGTCGCGGAGGGCCTCGCGTTCTGCTGACCCCAGATCGGAGGAGTCCGTGTGTTGACGTTGTACGGTCGAATATGCGTCTTGTTGTTGTTGGTTGGTTGTTTAGTAATTCTGGGCGTGTCAAAAGCTTAGGTCATTAGTCCCGTGAGCGTATGCTTTTTCCTCGGGAGCTGGTGGTGATCTTTCCCGCTGGATGGCGAGATCCGGCGCCGACCTACCGTGGCTAGTGGGGTTTCCCCCTAACCAGGACTCTCCCACCAGCGGGACACCACCGCAGCCGGGACAAGCTATAACGTCCCGACCGGTCTCCCGGAATATATGATAGTGTAGTGCATGTTAGTGTGTGTGTGTGTGTGTGTGTGTGTGTGTAAGGGGAGAGGATAGGACAAGGAGAGGAAGGACAGATCGAGCGCGGTCCGTGGCCCGTTTGTTAGGGTACTACCCCGGCATTCGCCTGGTGTTGGTCGGAAAAACCACGGAAAACTACCGATCAGAGCAGACGGCTGCTGGAATTCTCTTCCAGACAGCGACTGAATTGGACCTAGCTGAAAAGCTAGTGTCGAAAATCCTGCCGCCGTCAGGAATCGAACCTAGGACCTCCCGGTCAGAGGCACTGCAGTGACATCAGTTGATATATGTGTCCTATCGGGACGTAAAAGGTAACCGGCTGTTGGCTATATAAAAGCCCAAGGGGAAAAAGTATTGAAAGCATAACTACTTGTGCTATCATTACCGCGATTTTCTACTTTCAATACGCGCCTTTCGCCCCACTGTGCGGCGCCCACATCCGCGCTCTGTTGACGGAAGATGCTGGCGAGGCGCGGCCCTTGCGTAACGGGACAAGGCGCTCTGGCACTAACTCCCGCGCGTTGGCTTAGCGGAACGGAATGCTTTCCCGCTTTGAGGAAGGAGCGCTATCTGTACTGAAGGTCTGCATACACGGTACAATTGGTCGGTTGGTTGGTTGTTAGTGATTCCGGGCACGTCAACTCTCATCGGTAATTTTCCGTGGTTTCTCTGATCAACACCAGGCGAATACCGGAGCAGTACCCTAACAAACGGGCCACGGACGGCGCGCAAAGTCAATGAGGTCATTTGTCCCGTAAGTGTAGTGCATGTTTTTTCTCGAGAGATAGCTGTGATATTCCCCCGCTGGATGGCGAGATCCGGCGCCGACCTATCGTCGGCTAGCGGGGTTTTCCCCAACCAGGTAGCTCCCGACCGGTCTCCCGGCATGTGTGGTAATGTAGTGCGTGTTGGTGTGTGTGTGTAAGGGGTGAGGATAGGACAAGGAAGAGGTAGGAAAGATTCGCGCGCCGTCCGTGGCCCGTTTGTTAGGGTACTGCTCCGGCATTCGCCTGGTGTTGATCAGAGAAACCACGGAAAATTACTGATGAGAGCAGCCGGCCGCTAGAATTCACCTCCGGGCAGCAACTGAATTTGACCTAGCAGACAAGCTAGTGTCGAAAATCCTGCCACCCTAGTCCCAGTCAGAGGGAGCAGTGCAGTACAGTTTCCATTCAGAATCTTCAAGATGCCGAACTAGACGAATTATAAAGCCAAAACTCGCGCATACACGGCCTGTACGTTTCCTGTTTGCAGTGCTGCAGCTACACAAGTTTGGGCCCGGGGCAATGCTGAAACGTAAAGAAATTTGTTCAAAAAGAATTAAAAATGTAAAAGTTGTATCAAGAAACCATCCGAGTTATTTTATTTATTTTAAAGAATAACAAAAATTACAGGTTTAAGCTAGAACATGTTTTTGTAAATATAGTTTAAATAATCACTTTAAGTAAAAGTATTTAGAGACCAAATAATACAATTTCCACGGTGAGCTTAAAACACTAAGAAATGGTTCTGTTTAGGTAGAGTTTAATTTGATCTAACCACAAAAGTAACTATCTAACCACAAAATCGAAATGGCCGATTACTGTCGTGCCGTGCAAACATATCCGTCAGTGAACGAATCTGCCGCGAGAGGTGCTTGAGTCAAACTGTAAGCTTTCTCCATGAAAAATTGCGAATATGCTCAAAAGTTTTCATGCAGAAATCGTGTAGTCTGGACTGGAAGTTTTCAGTACATCCAATCTGCAAGAAAACTACCGTGAATACCGGCCTTAATAAAAGTGAAATCAACCACATGTAACCGACATCGATACCACAAAAAGTAGTGTATAAATAGATACGAAATATTTACAGGCTCTTCTTCAGGATTGTAACAGTGCATTTGCAGAGTTTGGTAAAGATTAACACAATAAAAATGCGGAAAATAAATAATTTAAATAATATGTTGGTAGATGCACCACGGTCTTTTTTTCGCCTGTCGCTAAGAGCTGATTGGTTCCTAATATATTCCTCCCAAGGCCAGTAACGGAGCAGCAAAATTGGTACCTAATACATATGCTAAAGACCAATAGTAGCAGAGCGTAATATAATTTATAATCTAATTGCAACGTACTCTAAAATAGAATTTAAAAAATTATAGTATTTTATTAAAATTGGAGGTAATCACATTAAAATTAATATTCTTAAACAACGTGGTTTATATAATTTTTTTCTTCATTCACAAGAATTGTATATGAAGAAAGCTCGGCCAACGCTAGGTATTTTGCTAGTAGTAGATAAAGTGGACGGTCTTGCAGGCTCCATGGCACTTCAAATATGAACTGCATACGCGGAGTAAGTTTTTAAGACAGTTTCTGCTGTCTGGGGTTTTGAGCTCGCTGAGGGAGTACACAATAATTGATGCCCGTCTTAATGTTTCTGTTTGAAAGAAATAATATTGATGCAGCGCTTGGGTAACATTCCAAGTTTTACTGACTACACCAATAGTCACGAATAATTAATGGAAATCAGAGAAAGTAACGCTCATGTAAAATATCTGCTGTGTAAATTAGTCCTTCTAAATAATATTGTATTGTGTCAGAAAAGACACTGAGGGTTGATGAATCATACAAACTACAACTGCCTGGCGGTCTTACTTGCAATCCACTGTAAAATAATTTGAATAATATCTTCACTAAAATTTAATTGACTCGAAAGTTGATAGGTTATAAAGTGTATTGAGGTTAAGCGAAAATGAAAACTTTCCATTTCTCTAACTCAAGTGCCACACTTCATAGAAAATATTTCATATGAAATAAAATTCGATCTTCTAGAAACATCCGGGAGACAGTTCGCTGACTTACGTTTAAGTTTGACATTTAAGAGACATCCCCTTTCATCGTAATCTTTCAAACTATATTTCATGACAACATGCTTATTTCAGATCGTCAATGCGCTAAGGTCTCTGATAAATAATGCGTGATAAAAACACTTCAATTGCCAAGTCGCTCGCAGGTATAACAAATATACTTAGGATAGTAACAGAATAAGCAGCGATAGGCGCTGATGCAACAGGGGAAAGATCATGAGAAACTTCGTATCGCTTTATGACAGCGGTGCACATCCCGAGGCGAATAAGAGAGGCGCTGAGAAAAGCTCGCTCTCACTCATCACTATCTCATGAATAAATTAAAAGTCGCGTAACAGTGCTTCGTGAATTGTCAGAACATGTAATCTTCACTTTGTATTATTCAAGATGAAGCATCTTTTATACCGAAAAAGTAATGTTAATTCAAAATAACTTCCAAGTGAAATGTTGGTTACCTTCGGTTCTTTCAAAATTAAATCATTTTTTTTGTGTACATTTTTTAGGAAAATGTGTCATAATTTCTCTTTCACCAATAGGTGCTCTGTAATAATAGTATTTTCACGCTGCACTTCACTGCTTATATATGATCAATACATGAACCAATTTCTTACAATAAAATATAATGAAACAATAGGCCAAGTGCAAAATTGAAAGAAAACGCAATGGAAATGCGAAAAATTTTATTCAGTCGTGCATAAAGAAAGTTCATTCAGATAAACAGGGAGGAACTGTAAATCTGACTGTAATATTTTAAGAATTTGTCGAATACTTATCCATTATTGAAAACACCAGTCACTAATGTTACAGTGATATATACTAATGAGTATTACACTACTGTAAATTACACTAAGGAGTATCAGTATTGAATCAGTCATCAAACAATAGTTAATAAATGTGTTGAGTGCAAATTGTTTTGATAGAGGTATCGGTTTAACTCCTCAGTTTTTCACGTGTTGTAACTAACCCAACAAAAAGAGAATGCAGCGGTACGAAATCGTCGGAAGACACTAAGTGAAATGAAGGCTCCTCTCAAGGGAACTCAGACAAAACCACCGTACGCAAAAAGTCCAGGATCTACCGCATCCAACAGCGCCCCCTTCAAGTCTCAATAACACTATAATTACCACGGCCACCTACGAGGCCGGCCAACAATGGGTGCGAGTTGCTTCACTGGCGGCAGCGTGCGGTCGTGGGGGAGGGGTCTTTCTTCCGATCGCCTCCCCCACTCCCAAAATACTCCGCGGTCGCTACAATCGCAGATGGACATCTATTCGGCCGTCACGTATCGATTGAGAAACTAAATACCCGACTTCGAATGATGAATAGGTTTGAAGCGTCTAAAATCAAAATAAAAAACAATACTCCGTGCATGAGTAAGTGGAGAGTGAAAGGTTACTAGCTGTTCGACCCTGCAACCTCGGCACCAATGAGATGTGCTGATAACAGCTGCCGATGTCTATAAGATAGTGTGTAACATTGAAAGGCTTAATACTGTGCAAGCGTGAAAGAAATACATAGGATTTCATTTTGAAAATGAAATAGATAATTCAGCTCAAAAAACGATTAACATGCAATACATTACTTACTCGTTTTGCTCATGAATAGTATAACACGACTGTCCAAGATCTACACATAATCACAATTTGCTTACCCTGCAAATGACTGGACCATACTACAATTAAAGGCACAGTCAAGCGTGACCTCATGAAACAGGTTTGTTGGGCGTTGACGCACAATATTGGATAGCTGAACGGAAGAGTTATAAAGACAAAGATATACATCATCTTAGCAAGGTTGTAGCTTTTGCAAACAACAGCAAGTTCCTCTGTGGCCCTAGTCTCATCGCGGCCTTCGCCTGCAAAACCCGACATCCGCTCCCGCGGGGCATAGCTGTATTGCGGGTTGCATTACAAGCATTCCTGTTGCCCATTCATTCATCAACGTGAATTCCTTACCGTTTGACAGCGATAATTTCAAGTCGATTACGTAAAAACGTCTTCAGTAGGGTAATTTATCAAATTGTTGAGCTTCAATAGGTGTTTTAAGTAGGAAAATCAATTTACATATTATTCTTTAAAAGGAAAGTTGCACCTATATTAAAAGTAAACATTATTCATAAAATTACACTTCTATTCATGACGAAGTGCAAAATGTTTGCATTTGAACTCTAAATATTTTTTTCGGAAAACACATATTCATTTGAAAGATGATATTTTATGCATATTCATGAAATCATTATCGTAGTAAAAAGGTAACCTCTTAGATTCAGTGCCATGACGAAATAAATTCAGAGATCGAAATTTGTTTTAAACTACCGAGACGTTCTGATCCACTTTCAGGATGTAAAATACCAAAGGAGAAAAGCTATGTTTTTTCAAATTATATGTATACCCTTGTGATATATAAAAAATATTTTGTGCACATCTTTAGAATACAAAAACCAATGTCACCATTCCAACTCGTTCTCTCCTTAATTCTTCTTCTTCATCTTCTTTTCTTCTTCATCTTCTTCTTCTTCTTCTTCTTCCCATGATTGCGTATAGAAATTTCCCCAAAATCTCGTTGTTGTTTTAAATTACAGTAATTTATATTCGAAAATTAATAATTCGCGTCTTTGACTAAAAACAGTGAACATGCAACTTCTTTGCCTCATTCATTATTTAATACGTTTTATTCAGTTGAATACATCATTATTGATGCATTACTGATTCTCCATGGTGGATTCGTGGTAGTAGTTAAGGAAACTTTCTACGGCGCTTGTACATTAACGATAATCAAAAGACGTAACATTTCTGGTTTCTCACATATTTTTCTGGCAATGTTCGTTAGTGAGAAAAGAAGTCTGTGTTGATATCTTAGTTCATAGTGTAATTAACATAGCTATAATAATTTTGCATATTCTATCATCTGATTAGATTTTATTTGCGCCGCTTTTAAACCAAGAATACAATTTACAAGCCAATCGCTATCTTTCTTCAGCTATTACAATTGAGATCGAATATACTTGTATAGCAATTATCATTTCTTGGTTATCTACAAGATCGAGTAATTTACATGATACTTATCCCCACATTTCCATAAGTCAGACTATGTTTATTGAAGAACAAGGCAATTTTCTACGCAAACACATCCTAAATAGTTACCAACTCCAGGTAAACAAGTAGTAAGTATGACTAGTAATATTAATGAGTCTTTTTTGTTGAAATTATAAGTTGCACATCAATGCCCAGTATCTGCCCCTTCTCAAATTTTGCCTATAAATTTCTAAACATAAAAAGTCATCATGTTAAGAGAAAATATTTAATTTCATCTTAGAATGTTCAAATCTGCTGATTATATACAATATTAAAGTATCACCTTTTCAAAAAATTTATCTAGAATTATTTACAGAAATCTGTATATACTGGTGCATACAAAGTACGAAGGTTGCAACAAGTCGTCAATGATTTAATATAACTATACTTGATAATGCAAATCTATTTTTAAATCTAAATAAAATAATTTATCTCAAATATGTAATATATATATATGTAACGTATTATAGGCTATTATAGTGTATCGCCACGCAGTAAATTGAATTAATGTCCCGAAATTTAAGTGGAATATGGAAATGGATTTGCGATTTCTATTTTTCTGTTAATCGTCTTTTGTTAATGCTACATAACCAATATATTCCTTGCTAAATTTTCTCGTTATATCATTTTTGCAATTATATGACACGAGTAAAAATTCACATAAATGTGAACATTTACAACATATTTTCATGTTGTTAAAATTGATGTAACTTTATGTTAACTTGAGGTTAACTTTTTAACAAAGGCTTTAAATGTATCTGTATTTGAAAGTTTCAAAAGATAAACGCCATCGAATCAAAAGTTCGTATAATGAAGGTCTCGACACGCTATTTCCCCCAGTAACAGGTTTTTCTATAACGTGAAAAATAGTTGATTTCGTAAATAGTTAAGAAATGAACCTTTGTCGTACTATGTTAAGATTTTGATATTAGTGTGTCAAAAACATTTTCTTACGAGATGCGTACAATATTTTTGTACGAATTCATATAAACTAAACAAGTGTATATTTTGTCAATCTTCTCGATACACGAAACAGCAGTCACCTTTATTCATGTAACTCTGGTGTTTTGTTTGCTTTGCAGTATCCGTTCTGCAAACTGCAACTTTCAAATCATAAAAAAGTTGATGGAAGAAGTGGCTTACATGCCTGTTTACTGACATCTTCCCTTACTTCTTTTTTTAAATAATGAACTCTGTTAGCACTGCAAGAAAGCATTAATATCTTTCCATTTCGACTTCAAATTTATTTATGAATAAGAGTGAAATATGATGAAATCATGTATTATTTAGGCTATCCGCGGTCATCTCAGTCGGAATGGCTGACGTTTCGGCCAAAATGTTGTGGCCTTCCTCAGAGCGTACGCACTCAAGATGAAAGCAAGCTAATTGCAATTCCAGAATTAATAACTCATTTACAAATTACACTAAACGAATGCTCAACGGTGCTGTGCGTTAATGCACAACATCGAAAAGTTAATAAAACAACAGAAAGAGAGGGAGACTGCACAGAACTCGCTACAAGCTGATGATCACACAATGACACCGCGTCTCGGCCGTGAGGAAGGTTGAGAAGGGGCCGCAAGGACACGTGGGATTACATAAGGCGGGTACCGCCCCGCCCACCTACCGACAGGAGAGGTGGCTCAGGGCATCAACTGACGTCATTGCAGTACCTCTGATCGGGAGGTCCTAGCTTCGAGTCCCGACGGTGGCAAGATTTTCGACACTAGCCTGTCAGCTACGTCGAATTCAGTCGCTGTCTGGAGGAGAATTCTAGCGGATCGCTTCTCTGATCGGTAATATCAACCGATCTCCGATCAACCCCAGGCGAATGCCGGAGCAGTACCCTAACAAACGGGCCACTGACCGCTCGCGATCTTTCCTTCCTCTTCCTCGCCCTATCCTCTTCCCTTATTTACACCCACTTAGACTAAAAATGCACAACAATACCACACACGCCGGGAGACCGATCGGGAGGTTAAAGTTTGTACCGGATGAAACAGTGACCCCGCTGGTGGGAGATACCTGGTTTGAGAAAACTCCGGTAGCCGACGGCAGATCGGCGCCGGATCTCACCATGTAGCGGAGAAAACTCACGTCGACACCTGATGAAAAACATACACTACTCTTACGGGAATAATGACCTTATGATTTGACGAGGCCGGAATCACTTATCAGTCAATTAGTCAATCGAAGTAACAGCTCCTCCCCGCTCACCAACCGCCGCCCTATCCCGTCAAAGGAGTCAAAGAACGGCAGGGGACCACGAAACGACCACATTCCAGAGACGCCGTCCCCTCCTTGTGCGAAGCCTCGAGCTCCGTGAGAATAACAAATATATCAAAAGGTGATGAGATGAAAGGGTTGTGAAAATGTGAAAGTTTAAATTCAATTGAAGAGTTTCACAATGCCACAGATTTCTTAACAGCAAGAAAACGTACGTAATGTTTCCGAGTCAAAACGTTAATTAATGTAGTTCTCTGTGGCGATAAGATAGATCTCTTTATTTTGAAAACTTCTATAAAATACAATGATAATGAAACCAACGCATCATACTAATCGATTACACTGTAACCAAAATACTATTTTTGTAATTATTGTATGTTAAAGTACAACAACATCAAATCAAACAAAACGCAAATCTTATATTTTTCACACATTACCTAATCTTCTGTGATTCATAATTTCTTGTAAAAGAATACAGGTAAATAGAAGAATTTAAAAAAAAGTATTCCCAAAGTCTAGAACCTAAAATGAAAATGAAAAATAAAACAGTCCTCATCAGAAAGAAGAATTCTATCACCGCCATCTAAACAGTATAGTTTTGTCAATACAGTTACATTTTTTCTTTTTATTCTACTGACGCAATACCTCTAACGGAATGTTGTCTAGCAAGAAATGAGATGATATCTTTAGCCAACTAGAACTTGGCTTCCTAGAGAATTATGATTAACATTTATTATCTGTGGTGGATTACCTTTTCCTTCGCCACATTTACGAGATGGAAACCTGTTTATTTGACCGCAGCAGTAAGCCTGTGCGATCACCACCACATCCTTTTGCGTTTTAGGTCGGCGGTTTAGTTCCAGAAACATCGAATGTACCTGGTATTTCGGCAGCGTCTCGTCAATTAGGCAGACAAGGGCGCCACTATTCCTCTGAATATCTTTCATCAGACAAAGAGTCTGTGCGTCCTCCCCCACCTCCGCTTCGGTCTCCTCTCCGCGCTCCTCCTTTCCCCTCTCGATCGAGTGTAGAGTGTAAATGCCAAGGTCCCGCATCGCCGCCTGCCCGTCGCCGCCCTCTACGCCGCCGCCGCCGCCGCCGCCGCCGCCGCCGCCGACACCGACGCCACCGCCACCACCGCTGCCGCCGCCGCCGCCACCGCCACCGCCGCCGCCGCGCCGCCCCCCTGCCGCCGCCGCCGCCGCCGACGCCACCGCCGCCGCCACCACCGCCGTCGTCGCCACCGCCACCGCCACCGCCCCCGCCGCCGCCACTGCCGCCGCCACCGCCACCACCACCGCCTACGCCACCGCCACCGCCAACGCCACCGCCCCCGCCGCCGCCGCCGTCACCGTCACCGTCACCGCCCACCGCCCCGACCCCCTCCACCGCCGCCGCCGCTGCCGCCGTCCACCGCCACGCCACACCGCCGTCGCCGCCGCCGCCACCGCCGCCGCCGTCGCCGCCCACCGCCCCGTCGCCGCCGCGCGATCACCGCCACCACCGCCGCCACCGCCACCGCCACCGCCACCGCCACCGCCACCGCCGCCGCCGCCGTCACCGCCGCCGTCACCGCCGCCGTCACCGCCGCCGTCACCGCCGCCACCGCCGCCACCGCCGCCACCACCACCGTCGGGACGTTTACGACTGAGCACCTCCGCCCAGGCATTCGGCGCCCCGCCCCCTGGTCACCTCCCAACGGGCGACTTACTCGCATTCCTCCGAACGTCCACGCAGCTCAGGCATCTTCCTAGCGCTGCACTTAGGAGCCATAAATTAAGCGAGGCGATTTTGACGAGTTTTCAACTCCCCCCCCCCTTGGTGAGATATGTCGTGAGATTTTGCTCGACCCCCTTCCCCACTTCTAATCTCACGTCAAATTTTTCAAAATGCATATATTTTATGTAAATTCGTTAATTTTTTATTGATTACATTGGGATTTATTTAAAAAACATAATTTGTTTAATTATATTTAAGACTAGATATGACTTGAATTTAGAAAATTGAATCTCTGATTTACAATGAATATCATTGCACTTTTAAAAACGCTGGGTAATTTTTCTTTAACATTTCTGTAAAAACACAGGTAATGAGATTTATCTCATTATTGATAAAAGGTTTGGTAATTTTGGTTAGATTCTTTTTCTCAGTACACTATAGTACTTATTGTAGCATTTACATAACCGCGATATGCAAGATTTAATCATATTTTAGTATAGAAACGTGTTTCACTTAAATTGTCTCAGTTTTCTCGCAATGTAGCACTGATTTTAGCGAAAAAAAAAATTACGTGATATTTGCCTCCCTCTTCCCACGTACGATTAGGTGAGATTCTCTTGACCTCTTCACCCACCTAAATACCTCACGTAATTTATGTATGGCCCCTTATATTTCCAGAGCGTTCAAGAAAAACTTCTCTCCGTTTTTAGGTTTCGAGTTGATTGCGATGCAATCCGAAAACAATATTGTCATAATCTGTGAACGTTATAATGTTCAGTTGCTGTGATCACAATCCTTCCGTTTCTCTTGACCATAATCAAAGTGACGAGTTTTTATAAAGCTGTCACTGCAGAACGACCGTTCTGTTCGAATGTTGCCAATAACATTTTCAGCGTCGACATTTCATATTTGCAGCGACCAGTTTCACTCAGTCGTTTATATTTCTTCGCCTATGACAACTGTGCGCTCATGTAGAAAATTTTATGATAACTCAAATTCGTTAACGTATTGTTATATCTCTATTCCAAGGGGATATTTTTTTACCCATCAGAACCTTCTCAAATCTCATTTCACCGATATAGTATTGTAGCGTCGCCTGGTCCGGCGCCGGTGCGTCGGGCCGCTTCGGGGAAACCCGCGTTAAGCCGGATGTGGATGGGGGTGGAGGGTGGCGGCGCCACGCCGCGCCGGTTGGAAAAGCCCTTAGGAATCCCGGCTGGAATTTCCTTGAAAAAGGACACGCGCGGAGGCGAGTTTAAGAGATGTCGGTTGCAGCTCTGGAAAGGCTGGCCAGCGAGCAGTATGACGCCCGCTGCTTGTAGGGTGGGGGCGAGCCGTCGGATATTTAAGGCCGCGCCTCGCGGGATACGCTAGGTGTCGAAAGACGAGAGGTATCTCCAGTGCTATCATTGCACGTGATCTTCGGGTCGAAGATCGGTTTGGCGACAAGCCATGTAACTGGTGTAGTTACGGGACTCTATGTCCGACAGCTTCGCACCTCGCGTTGCTTTTTGCTGCTTCCGAAGCAGTGGTTCTGGGCGAGGCCTAGGGGACGGTCGCGGGGTTTCGCGGCTAAGAGAACTGAAAGGTTGCCAAGGGGTTAGATTTTTGTATTATAATCATTGTACATTAATTGTAAATATTCTGTAAATATATTGTATATATCAATCAGAACAGTCGTCTGTGGTTTTCATCCTAGTACGTCACAGTATACTTAAGTATGCGTGAGGGCATAGTAATGAGTTTCTGAAGAACATTTCGGAGCCCCTCCACATAACAGACAATTTACTGAATAGCAGGTTAATTTCGATTAGAAACGTGAGTCATAAATCATTCGCGGGATTTCCACGAATTTACAGGACGCGAAATCAGATAGAACTGATTTTGTGTGTTTTCAATTACACAGACCTTCACTGACCAGTCTTACTGTTCGATGTTTCGCATTGCAATGCTTGTTTGTTATAAGAAAAATTGAGAAGCTTAACACATATTTCCTGACCTTTATTCTACCCATTTTTAATTTATTCTTTCTCATATTTATAAATTGCCGATTTTGGCACAAGTAGAAAGACCCGCACTTTTTATTTGTACAAATTCTCCACCTCCTATGACAAATTACATTGGCTCGATGGATGCTATTTTATAGCGGATGTTGCTCTCGCGAATTTATTATAAATATTCAAATCAAGAATATCGCATGAAACTATATTTAACATTTTTCAGAATAGATATAAATAATAAAATCCAGAAGAATGTTATAAATGACGAGATTGGTCTACCACCACACATTCCAGCTGCCCAGGTTTCCGTCACGTAATTTGGCAAAACAAAACACAAGTTTTCGTAGCCTCGCCCGAGGCAGGTACCGCAGTGGGTGCAGACGCCCCTTGGCCTTTGACCCTCATAACCGCTCCCGCACAGCGATTCACCCACCAGTGGCGGCAGCATTGAAGGCTATGAAAATGGTTGTAGGAGAGATGAGGCAGTGGAATGCAACGATTGGGTGGGCGAGTCGGAATCAGATAGATTGTGATTGTGGGAGAGGTGAATTGATTTGACTTGATTTTTTCGTGTTTCCGGGCACGTCAACTGCTTTGGCCATTAGTCCCGTTAGTGTAGTGCATGGTTTTTCTCGGGAGATGCGCGGTGATCTTTCCCCGCTGGATGGCGAGATCCGGCGCCGACCTACCGTCGGCTAGTGGGGTTTCCCCCTAACCAGGACTCGCCCACCAGCGGACACCGCCCCAGCCGAGACAAGCTCTAAGCTCCCGACCGGCCTCCCGGAATATGTGGTAGTGTAGTGCATGTTAGTGTAAGTGTGTGTGTGTAAGGGGAGAGGATAGGACAAGGAAGAGGAAGGACAGATCGCGCGCGGTCCGTGGCCCGTTTGATAGGGTACTGCTCCGGCATTCGCGTGGTGTTGATCGGAGAAACCACGGAACCAGAAACTACAGATCAGAGCAGCCGGCCGCTAGAATTCTCCTACAGACAGAGACTGAATTCGACCTAGCTGAACAGCTAGTGTCGAAAATCCTGTCGCCATCAGGACTCGAACTTAGGACCTCCCGGTCAGAGGCGCTGCAGTGACATCAGTTGATGCACTGAGCTACCGCTCCCGGTGGGAGAGGTTAAGATAATGAAGAAGGCAAGAAGAGAGAATGTAGCAATTTACAGAACAACAAAAATGAATCTGAAGGTGATTGGTGTGTAATGACAAAAGGAGTAGGTTTCATATAATATATTTCAAGGACAATTAACTTAAGAGAACGAATTAAAAGTTTTGAAATACGGTTTTAAATGAAGTTATGTGATGAATTGTTCTTCTATTTAGATGAAACATTCTGATAAGGATAGAATGATGCATCAAAAATATGCAATTGCCTGCAGAACAAAATTGTCTGAAAGCACAATTTTATAGGTTTACCAAGTGAAAAATAATAATTTGAAGGATAAACTGATACATTGAAAAGATGTTACAACTTCTATTCAACTTCATTAATTTATTTTTTATGAACATGTTATATGCTTCAGTACTCCATTCAGTACTTAAAGTCGAATGTGACAAAATAAATGTCCCTGAATTGATTTCAATGAATCTGGCCCACCATCATTGTCATTCTTGTCCGCATGTTGAGTAGGTAAAGTTGTGAAAACTAGTCACTTCATTGTCGTCAATGCTTTGTGGGTTTTACCTAAATGTTTTTTGGCCAGGTTATAGCTTAGTATATTTCTAACTTAAACATCTTCAAATAAGACATTCCGACCGACTTTTTCTCCTAGAAGGAAGACGCAGGTGAAACATGCTCTAACCATCTTAGTTTACAATGTGGTTCGGTGGCTCACCTTGCGCTTTCTTTCGCAGGCACGTGATTTTTATAGAACAGTTTTTGGATTCGTTTTTAGAGTAGAGTATTTCTAACTTAATACTTCCTTCAAATAAGTCATGCAAACACTCCGACTTTTTCTCCTCGAAGGAAGACGCAGGTGAAACATGGTCAATCTATCTTAGGTTTCTCACCTGGCACTTTGTTTCGCAGGTACGTGGGTTTTATCGAAAAGTTTTTGGATTAATTTTTAGTGTAGAGTATTTCTAACTTAAATATCGTCTTCAAATGAGACACTGAAGCAAGAAAAGCACTGCCACGTTTTCTCCCAGAAGGAAGGCGCAGGTGAAAC